>KL647312.1:1652447-1707896 GCA_000727475.1 Sarcocystis neurona | reverse complement strand
CTGCTGCTGCTGCTGTCGCTGCTGCTGCTGCTGCCGTCGCTGCCGCTGGTGTGGTTGCTGTCGCTGCCGCCGTGACACTACTCTTGACCGCTACTGCTCCCCGCTGGCGTTGCTCGCTGCGAGCATGCTGGCCTGTCAGGGACGCGCGCCTGCTGCGGTCCGTCCTAGAAAAGTAGACTTCCTCTCCTATGCGCATTCTGCACACACAAAGGAACCAACCGAGTTTCCTCGCTCCCCTGGCGCTGTGGCCCTCTGAGACCTCACACACATATACGTAGAAAGAGCTACCAATGCGTGGTCTCGCGTAAACGCATGTATCCGTCTGCAACAGCCTCGGGCCGCACACAGCACATGCGCATGCATCTGCAGAGAGACTCCTTTCACACATACATGCAAGTCTATACGTATAAATGTGCACGTGTGATTTCTTCATGTGCCGTGCGAATACTACTGATATCCACGCCGCCTAGTAAATCCCCCAACTTCTATGCTACGTCCGCTCCGGCACGTCATCCTCCGCGCGTCCGTGTCGTACGCCGTATGTATCATGCGAAGAGGTACGCAAAGACAAACATGTCAGGTTCGCCACAGCGTCGCCGATTTGAAGACAGTCTTCATATATTCCTGCGAGGGAGAAGGAAAAGCCAGACTTCCTCTCCTTCGGACACACGTCTCTTCTATCCTGTGCGTGGAAACCGCGTCGACTTTCGTCCTCCTCCGCCGGTGAATCCTGTCCCCTGGGGAGTATATTTTTGCCGGCTTCCTGCGCGCACTCTGTCCACCGGTGTGTGAAGCGTGCACTATTGCTTCTAATTAGGCCCCGCCCAGGTCTCCCCATGGACGTCCAACAAAGGCTGCGCAGCTCCGGTTCATTTATCTGCGTTTTCTCCCGTTTTCTTCCCGTGCGTGCGGCTGCCTGCCTTCCGCACTGCCGCCTTCCCCCACTCCCGTCTCCCTCTCTGCGCCCCGCGTTTTCTTCTGTGTGGAGCTGTGTGTGAAACGCGTTGGCCGGGGTCTCGCAAAATTTGCGTCTTTCTCTCGAAGTGGTGGCAATCTCTGCCAGAAGCCGCGCGCGCCGTTCACCCGCACACACCTCCAAAAATTCAACAGCGGCGCCTGGCGTCTTCCCCGCGCACGTCCCCTTCTTTCTGTCGTGCCCCTCTCTGTCTCTCCGTCCCGTTCACCTTCGTTTGTCCTCTTCATTTTCGTCGTCGTATACCGGCCAATTTTGCTGTTTTTCCTGGGTCGTGCCGTCTCAGCGTCTTCGCTTCCTGGTGTTAATTATCCCCCGTCTGCCCTCTTCTTCCCGGCCACAGGACCGTGGTGCCAAGGTGTGGGCGTGTCTGTTTGCTGCGGGC
Organism: Sarcocystis neurona; assembly: GCA_000727475.1. Classification (NCBI taxonomy): domain Eukaryota; phylum Apicomplexa; class Conoidasida; order Eucoccidiorida; family Sarcocystidae; genus Sarcocystis; species Sarcocystis neurona. Next base: position 1,706,538 of record KL647312.1, on the reverse strand, counting down.
GACGCCCAAGCTGCGAAGTGGGCTGCTGCTGCCGCAGCGACGCGCACTACAGAGCGGCCGCAGCACAGCAGCATCCCTGCGGACAACGGCGTGGCTGCTTGAATCATTGCCTTGCGTGCATCAGACATCCTCGTCACAGCACTGCTGCTGCTGCTGCAGCTCTTCTTCCGTCTTTTGTCAGCTGACTCCTAGCTGCTGCGGCTGCCCTTCTCCGCCCGCTGCGTGTCGCGCGTGCCTCTGCTGCTGCAGCTGCTTCTCGTTTCTCACTTGTGTTGCTGCCGCCTCCGGGCTGCTGCGCCCGTGGCTTCTTCGGGGTGGCTCTGCTGCTGCTTCTGCTGCTGCCGTTAGGATGTCGGGTGTCCTCAGCGCTGAAAGTGAACCAGCAGCCGCACGTGTGGCACACTTCCTCCTCCAAGTGCAGCAGCAGCAGCAGCACGGCCTCAGGCACACCTGCAGCAGGTTCTTTAGTTGGTAGCGGAGATGTAGAAGAAACGCTCTGCGCCGCACCGTACGCCGCATGCAAAAAATACAACTGCAGAAGAAACGGACGGATCTTCCCTCGTCTCAGAAAAACTTCTCCTCATCACTCTTCGCCGTGGTGGCTCCAGAGTCTCTGCGTGGCTGTCGTCACGCTCTTGGATATCTGCTGTAGCTGGGACAGCCACTGCCGCCTGACCGCATGCTGCTGTCGTAGAAAGATGTGTCAGCCACACCCGTATATATCTGCTGCAGCCGCGTGCCAGCTGCTACCGTCTAAGTAGGTGCTGCTGTCGTAGAAGCGTCTGCTGCTACTGCTGGAGGACGCTGATTTGCTGCTGCGGCTGCTGCCTCACCCCTTGGGGATATTTGCTGCTCAGGGGTGTCGCCGTGTGCTGCTCCCGCGATCGCTCTGCTGCACCACCTCCAGCGTCTCGTGCAAGTCTCGCCCAGTGCCGCCTGCTGCGCGCAGGGCTTCTTCGCCACTGCTGCTCGAGGATGTGCTGCTGCCCGCGTACGTCCCCTCGCACATTTCCATCGCAGCAGCAGCAGCAGCAAAAATCTGGCCGCTGCCAAACATGCAGAGGTCGTAGTAGCTACCGCAGCTGCAGGTTCTGCGTCTGCCTCCAAAACTTCTCTTCTGTGGACAGCTGCTGCTCGTGTTGCGGCGATCTGTGCTGCTGACGTGTTTCTGTCAACTGCTACTCTGGAGCGGTAGCTGGTGGTGCTGCTGCTGGCGCATGCATTGGCGGGCTGCTGCTCCAGCTGGGGGGCTTCTCTTGCTGCAGTTGCACAGGCCTGCGTGTTGCTGCTGCTGCTGCACTTGTTTTTGTCGGTGTTGCTTCCCGGTTGAATGTGTGTATAGCATCTGCTGCTGCTGCAGATAGAGGACAACAGCAGCTGCTTCTGGCGCTGCTGCTTTTTCAAAGAAAGACTCTTCCTCCCAACATCCTTCTACTGGGCTGCAGTCGGTGGGCCGGCGGCTGAAGCGGCAGCACACCTCGTGCGTCGGGATGAGGAAGAAGTGCGGCTGCTGCATCGGCATGAGCCGCAGAACAGCGGCGGCAGCAGCAGGACTGGAGCAGCAGCTGCTGCAGCGGAGAAGCGGTAACAACAGAAGGTGCAGCTCTTGGGGCTGAGGAATAAAAAGGAGAAGAGACAGATGCAGGGGCAGCAGCAGGAGGAGGCACAGGAGCTGCAGCAGGAGGAGGCGTAGCAGCTGCAGCAGGGGGAGGCTTAGCAGCAGCAGCTGGAGGAGGAGGCGTAGCAGCAGCAGCATGGCGTGTACAGCGGCAACAGTAGCCTCTGTGCGCCCGGCAGCAGGAGCGACCTGCAAAAGCATCGACAGGAGCAGCGGAAGACGCACGAGTGATGCGACCCGCAGCAGCAACTGACGCTGGAGCAGCAGGTGAGGTAAGCTGCTGCCCCACCAGCAGCCGCAGGCGCCGCAGAAGCGGCATCTGCTGAAGCACGAGCTGCAGCAGCACCAGCAGTAACAGTGGCAGCAACGGGAGGAGGAGGAGAGCGACTGCTGCAGCTGGTGCAGGAAGGGAAGGACGTGCGGGAAGCGCAGCAGCAGTAGCAGGAGCAGCGGATGCATCAGCTTGCGTCAGAAAAAGATGCGGACGCCTCTGTGGGGTAGCGCCGTTGCTGCCGCTGCTGCATCTCAGCAGCGAGCTTGTCCCTGCATGCGTGGTTGCTCGTGCTGGCGTGGGGGGGGCGGTCTGTACTTGCGACGATACTATCCGTCTTTTCCGCTCTGCTGCGCAGCAGCGGCTGCAGTGGCTCCAGCGGCTGCCTCATCTCTAGCAGCAGCAGCAGGAGAGGCAGGCAGTGCTGCAACAGCAGCAGCGGGAGCAGGTGCTGGGGCTGCTGTCGCTACGGAAGGGGCGGCAGCAGCAACGGCAGCAACCACGGCAACAGCAGAAGCAGCGGCGGCGGTGTCATCGGCAGCAAATGCAGGACGGCTAGCCAAGAACTCTAGCAGCAGAGAAGTTGAAGCAGCTGCTCTGGCTGCTCCTGTCGACTCAGCAGCAGCAGCTGCTGTTGCAGGGGAGGCAGCAGCAACACGCGCTGCAGCGGCGAAAGCGGCTGCGATCGAGAGAGCTGCAGCGGCAGCAGTCGCAAGAGCAGCAGCATGGCTGACGAACTGGCAGACGGCAGCAGTAGCGACGCTGTCCAACAGCAGCAGCAGCAGCATTTCCACACGGCAGCAAAGGGCCGGCTACTTCACAGGAAGACGCACGTGGCATCCCCCCGTTACTTGTTACTGCAGCAGAGGCGTTGCTGCGGATGCTGCTGGAGCGCTACCACCAGGTGCTGCTGCTGCGCTTGCGGCTGCATGGACAGTAGCAACGCCTGCCGTCCTCCCTGTGAGAGAGTCGTTTTCTGCTTGTGGGGCTGCAGCAGCAGCAGCTGGAGCGCGGCTGCTTACACAGATACGCCCGTGCGCTGCTCCTGCAGCAGCCTCGTGGCCGGTGTCGCCTGACACTGCACCGCGCAGGTGCGGCAGCGGCAGCCGCTACAGCCGAAGAAGCGGCTGCTGCGTGTCTCGTAGCGTCAACGGCAGCTGCCCCAACGACTGCACCAGCAGGGCCGGTGTGACGGACAGCAGCAGGAGCAGGAAATTCAGCAGCATTCCCAGGTGCTATGAACGGCCCAGCAGCAGCAGTAGCAGCAGGGAAGAAGAACGCAGCAGGACGACGGCGAGGGAGGGCGGCAACGGGGTGCGGTGGAGCAGCAGAGAATGTGAGGAGGCTGTTGGCGCTGCTCTCCAGCGACTGAAGGCAGCCCGATTGCCTGTTGATCGCCTTGCTGCTGCCTGCGCTGTAGTACGGCGGCTTGCTCTAGCGCCTCTCTTCGCTATTGAAGCTTGCATGCAGGAGGCTGCTGCGGCGGCGGATGCGCGGCCGCAGGAGCGGCTACACGAGCTGCTGCAGCCGGAGGAAGCCGCTCCGCTGCTGCGCTCCTTCACCGGCGTGAGTCCAGCCCAGAACAGCAGCAGCCAGAGCAGGTTTTTGAGAAGAAGAAACGACAGCAGCAGCATGGGGAGCAGCAACGGCAGCAGCCGCAGGCACAGCAGCGACAGCGCCTTCGTCGGGAGCAGCAGGAGCAGCAGCGACACAGGCAGCGACAGCAGCAGCAGCTGCTTGAGTTTCAACAGGAGCCACGGAAGCGACAGCAGCACTTTTTCTTCTGCAGAAGTCGCCGCTGACTCTTCACGCAGGCGTGTGGGGAAGCCAGACGTGAGCACTGCATGCGCTGTGGCTGCAGTGCTCCGCGGTCGCCGTGATGGAGTGTGCTGCCATCTGCTGCAGTCGACTTCCTTCTTCTGGAAGGTCTTCCTAGCGCAGGTGGATCTGGACGTGCTGCTGCCTCTCACGCGCGTCCTCCTCACCACTCCTCCGCCTCTGCCTTTTTCTTCTCGTTATCCGGCGCCAGCTGCTGCTCCTGTGGCTGTTGCTGCCCTGTCGCTAGACCGCGCTTCCGGCGCGGCTGCTGTCCCTGCTGCCGCTCCTACCACTACAGCGCCGGCGATTGCTGGTGCTGCTTCGGCTGCTGCTGCGGCCGAAGCGGCGGCGAGCGTCACCGACGGCTTCGACGGTTGGTTTGCTGCTGCTGGGGAGGGAGGAGGAGCAGCCGCAGCGACGCCGACCGCAGAAGGAGGAGAAGCAGCACGCGGACGAGCGGACGCATCAACAGCAGCTGCAGATGCAGCAGCGGCTGCGATGAGTCTGCTGCTACCGGCCAGCGAGAGCGCCACTACTGCAGCGTTGTGTCAGGCTGCTGTTGCTGTGGGTGTATTTGCTCTCCTCAGTCGGAGAAGACGCCGGCTGCTCCTGCAGCTGCCGCTCGCCTTCTCTAACGCAGCGTCAGCAGCAACAAACGGAGCGCCAACAGAAGCAGTAGCAGATGCAGCGCTAGGCGCTGCCGCAGCGGCAGCAACGTCAGGTGCGACACGCAAGACCGCTGCAGCAGGAGCAGCAGCAGCAAGGGGGGGAGGTTACGAAGAACAAAACGGCACAAGGTCGCAGATGCTGCGATGGAGAAGAGCAGAATACGACAGAGAAGTGCAGCTGCGAGTGCTGCTGCAGCACCAGCTGCTGCGGCTAGGACACGCGCTCCCGGCTATTGCCAACAGTGCGCAGGCTGCCGCTCTCCTGTTGATGAGGAATGGCCTGAAGCTGCTGCTGCCTCTGCCCCACCACACGCCGCTGCCCCCCCAGCAGCAGTCCTTCCCCGAGAAACGTCCTCAGCGGCAGCTTCGTCCGAAGCAGTCGCTGTCGCAGCAGCCTCCCGAGCAGCAGCTTCCGCAGCGGCACCTTCCGCAGCAGCAGTTCCCGCAGCGGGAGCTTGTCCAGCAGCAGGTGGCGGCGGGAGCCGCGCAGCAGCACGGGCGGGCACAGGAGCACGTACAGCGGGCCATACGGCTGCAGCAACAGCAGGAGCTTCAGAAACTTCAGCTGCACGTGGCAGAGGCGTTTGAGGTGGTCGAACTGGCCCGGTTGGTGTCCCTGCTAGCCAAGTGGGTAGGCCGAGGCAGAAGTGTGCCGGAAGGAGCAGCAGCAGGCGCAGCAGCAGGAACAGCGCGAAGCAGCGGAAGAGACGCGGGACAGAGGAGAGCAGAGATAGGGAGCGCAGCGGCAGTGGGAGAAAGCGCAGCAGCACGTGATGACAGGTGGTTGACGGCAGTGTGGCAGTCAAGTGGATTGCAGCAGGAGCAGCAGCCGCAGGAGACTGGCTATATATCACCTCGCGGAGCAGCAGCCGCAGCCGCAGCCGCAGCTCTCTCCGCGAAGGAACTGCAGCAGCTACTGCCTGCTGCTCTCCTGGCCGCTGTGGCTGCTGTCACTTGCGTTGACTCTCCTTCGCCCAACGAGGCCGCCGTTGCAGCGCGCCTCCTCCTCCTGCAGCAGCAGCCGCAACTCGGAGGAACAGCACTGGCCAGCTCCTCGCTTCAACACTCCCTACGCAGCAGCAGCAGCAGCCTGAGCAGCATGAACAACAGCGGACGCAGCTGCGACGGCAGCAATAGCAGCAAGAAAACGTCCGACAGCAGCAACAAGAGCAGCAACAGCAAGGGGGACGTAACGGGCATTTGTCCGGAGGCGGCGTCGAGACGAGACTGCGTGATGTCTGTGGGACCGCGTGGCGTTTCTGCTGCCGCGGTTCCGGCACAAGCAAACGCTCAGCGCTGCGGCCAGACGGATGCGGCAGCAGTATCAGCAAGGCGGTACGAAGCTCCAGCGTGGCCAGCAGGAGTCCGAGAAGTCGGGGAAGCAGCAGCAGGAGCAGGAACTCGGGATTTGGGCGAGGGAAGCGGAAACGAGGCTGCACACGGTGCGCTACTAAGCGGTACAGCAGCAGAAGCAGCAGCTGCGGCACGAGCTGCGACAGCAGCAGCAGCAGGCGGTGGCCCCGCAGCAGAGGTAGGAGGTGGCCTTGCAGCAGCGGCAGGATATGACGCCGCAGCAGCAGCGGAGTTGAAAAGGAAACTGCTGGAGAACCTGACAGCTCTACGAAGGAACTTGAACGGCACAGCAGCAGCAGAGCCGCTTGCCATCGCAGTGGGTCAGGCCGAGGCGTTGGTTCGTTTCCTGCTGCGCAGCCGCGATGACGCCGAAGCAACGGCTGCGCTGCTGCAGCCGCTGTTGCTGCTCTTCCAGCGGCCAGTGGACCCTCAGCAGCAGCTGCAGCACTCTCCGCGACTCGCCGTTCAGCAGCGGACCAGCCGCGAGCCTGAGCAGCAGCAAAAACAGGAGCTGTTGCAGCAAAGTCAGCACCAGTCGCTTCAGCAGCGATGGCTAATAGGCGACCGTCGGCCAGGAGGCGGAGAAGAGGACGAGGCAGCTGCCGCGGAGGCCCCACGTTGCGCGGGAACAGCCTTTGCAGCCGCAGCAGGAGCTGGAACACCAACAGCAGCAGCAGCAGCAGAGCGAGCTGTGGAAGGCTCTCGCCTTGACTGGCTTCTGGGAGGAGAGCGAGAAGACGAAGCAGCAGCAGAGCACAGCAGCAGCAGCGACCGTGAGAGCAGCAGGAGCAGCAGCCGCACGTTCAACCAGCGGTGTGGGGCAGTGTTATTGTTGGACAGTACGTCTTACTGCTCTTCGTCTCCGGGAGCTGCTGCGCTGCTACTGAGCTGCATGCGTCCTCCAGATGTTCGGGCCGTCCCTGCGGCTGCTGCCCAGGCCACTTCTGCTGATGATGGAGCTTCAGCTGCTCGTACTCCTGCTGCAGCGGCTCCCGCAGGCGTCGCCTGTGTTTATGACGCAGCCGAGTCCCACGCACCAGGCGAGAAAGCAGCTGCCCGAGAAGCAGCAGCAGTAGCAGCAGGAGGCGAGGCACCCGGGGAAGACGTAGCAGCACCACTGGAGGAAGAACCGGCAGCAGCTACTGTGGGAGCAGCAGCCGTCGACGCAGCAGCAGATGACGTCCCTACGACATCTCTGACGCTGCAAGCGCTGCTGAAACGCCGAGAGGCGTACGGCTGGTCGCAGGAGGGGGGAGCAGACGTGAAAGCTGTTGCCATTGCTGCTGCTCCCCCTGCTGTTGCTCCTGCTTCGGTTGCTGCTGCAGCACCGACGCAGCTGTGGGCAGCAGCATCCCTCGCGCACCAGGAGAGGGAGCAGCGGGCACTTTTGTTGCTGCGTGGAGGGAAAAGTGTGTACAGCAGAGCTCTACTTGAAGAAGCGGAACGCGCGGCAGACGACAGCAGCCACAGCGTCAACACGGCCGGCAGCAGCAGCAGCAACACGGCCCGCAATAGCAGCGTCAGCACCACGAGGAGCTGCAGCTCCCCCAGCGAGAGAAGCGGTAGCAGCAGCAGGTGGAGCAACAGCACGAGCAGCAGCAACAGCCAGGGGTGTCGGTGGAGTGACAGCAGGCTTGCAAGTAGAGAAGACGCCAGCAGCAGCAGTAGCGGCTGCGTGGACGGCTCCTGCAGCGGCGGCGGTTCGAACGGCAACGACAGAAGCACGTCGAGCGACCCCAGCAGCAACCACAGCAGTACAGGCGGCTACAGCGTGACGTCGCTGGACAGCAGCAGCGACTTGCTGCCCACGCGAAGAGCGGAAGCGACACCTGGGGGACATGAGCAACAGCAGCATCTGTGGATAAGCAGCAAAACCAGCGGCGTAGATTTTCGCCTGCCACTGCTGACAGAAGCAGCGGAAGCAGTCGCAGCTGAGAAGAAACGCCGTGCGGAGCACCTGTTGCAGCTGATGAACAGACTCGAGCAGCAGGTGGTGCCTCCGCCAGTGCTTTCTTCTCCACATGACGGCTGCAACAGCGGCGGAAGCCGCAGCGGAAGCAGCGGCGGCAGCAGCTTTACGACTCGCAGAGGAAGAGGCAACAGCAGCACTCTCAGCAGCAGCAGCAGCACTCTCAGCAGCAGCAGCAGCAGCCTCAGCGGCAGCAGCAGCCCCAGCAGCAGCAGCAGCCCCAGCAGCAACGGCAGCCTCAGCAGCAGCGGCAGCCCCAGCAGGAACAGCAGCCTCAGCAGCAGCAGCAGCCTCAGCAGCAGTCCACGCGATGCATTCGGCGTCAAAGACGAGCGGGCCGAGTGGCAAGTGTTAGGCCCAGACCAAATAATCTTTGATTCCTCGTGGTTGGGCTGTGCGGCTCCCGCCGCTGTTGCCGCTGCTGCTGCTGTTCCCCTGTGTCTTTCTCCGGCTGCTGCTGCTGGTGCTGTTGCTGCTGCGACTGATGCGTCTGCTGCTGATGGTGGTGCGACTGCTGCCGCTGCTGTTGCTGGTGGTGTTACAGCGCCGGCAAATATCTCTGGACTGCATGTGGGAGCGGCGCAGGAAAAAGAGGCAGCGGGGAGCAATGGGCGGCAGCAGCGTCAATCTCAGCAGCGAAGCGGTGGTAATTCCCAAGAGCAGCAGCACTGGCAGAGCAGCAGCAGTGCTTCAAAGGAGCAGCAGGAGCAACACAACAGTAGCATCACCCCACAGCATTCGCAGGAGCATAGCAGCAGCGCTTCACGGAGACAGCGTGAGCGGTTGGCCGGCAGGGAGACGCAGCAGCTGCTGCTGCAGTTGCAGCCACCACAGGAGAAGGCTGGCGGCTTGACATCACCACGCGAGCTGAAACAGCAGCAGCACAAACTGCGAGGGCAGCGGCAACGTCAATTGGACCCGACAGATATCTTCTTGAGTGCCGCACTACTGGCCGAAGCGGAGCAGCTCGCGAAGCAGGCGCTGGCGCGCCTGCTGCTGCTCTGCGGAAGCGAACAGCTTTGTGAACGAAGTCCAAGCAGCAACAGCACCAGCACCCCCCGCAACACCAGCAGCAACAGCAACATCAGCAACAGCGAAAGCTACAGCGGAAGTCGCGATACTCCCAACAACAGTAGCAACAACAGCAACAACAGGAGCAGAAGTGATTGCGGCGTCAGCGGCGGTAGGGGAAGCAATCCCAGCTGGAGGAATGACAGCGGCTGCAACACGGTTCAAGATGCGCGAAGTTGCGACATGAGTCGCCGTTGGGAGTGCGCCGAGCAGGCTGAAGGACAGCAGCAGCAGCAAGAGCAGCAGCTGCAGCAGCGGAAGCAGCAGCAGGAGGAAGAAGAAGAGAAGGAAGGGCAACAGCAGCAGACGCTGGTACAACAGCTAAGCTCCATGCTACAGGAGTGGGAAAGCCTGCCTCCCGTCGTCGCTGCCTCAGTCGTCGTGAGAACGCCCGGCGTCCCGACTAGCAGCAGCCGGAGCAGCAGCGTCAGCAGCAGGTGGGAGACAGCAGCAGCGACGTCTTCGCTCGAGGAAGCAGCGCTTCTCGATACGACGTCTTCGCAAGGGGCCGCTTTTGTTGCCCCAAGTCCATGCGGCGGTCCCGCTGATAAGCGCAGCAGCAGCAGCCCGAGCAGCAGCCGCAGCTTAGACCGCAACAGCAGCGGCAGGAATTTTCGAGCAGCTCTAGGGAGTGAGGACACTTCTTCTGCGGATGGCGCAGAGGACAGCCACCCGCAGCAGCAACGCATGTACCAGCGTCAAGTGGTGGCCGAGCTAACGCAGACGCTTTCCCTGGCGCAGCAGGCGTCGCTGCTGCAGCGTGGTGGCCCTGCCGCCGCTGCTGCTGCTGCATTCAGCGGGTTCGGGGCTGCGCAAGCGAGTGAAGAAGGCGGAGAGAGAACCGGCGCGGACGCGAGTAGTCGTCTGTTTCCGCCCAGCTCCTCCTTTCTCCCGTACAACGTGGAAAGCCGGCGACACAGAGTCAGCAGCAGGAGGCTGCGTGTCCGGCAACAGCTGCTGCAGCGGATGCTCCTCACCGTAGAGAAGCTAGTTTACGCGCTGGAGCACCGTTGTCTGGTAGAAGGCAGAGTCCTGCCGCCCGTTGTTGCTGCTACGGAGGTAGCTGCGTTGATCGAGAATCTCTGCGCAGTTTTACGTCGCGCTGTCGTTGACGCTTCCGCCGCGTCTGTTCTTCCTGCTGCCCCTGCTGCGGCTGCGTTCCCTGCTGCTGTTCCATCTCTCGCTGCTGGTGCTGCAGTGGCGTCTCGTGCTGCTACTCCTGCCAGTACAGCTGCCGCCGGTGCTGCCAGGCAGGAGGAGTTGCCGCAGCAGCCAGCACCGCCACTGGCGCTGATGCGGACCGGCGGAAGCGCTGTTCGCGGGAGACGGCTTGAAGAGCGGACGTCTGCTGTTGCCGCTGCTGGGAGTGCCTACACCCACGAGTCGCCTGCTAGCGCAACAGCAGCGGCGACGCCCATGCAAGCGTCAGCAGACGGAGACCAACTACACATGCGGGAGGAGAGCGACCAGATGCAGCGGCTGTCTGAAGACGCCCAGTGGAAGCGGACGGCGCTGCAGCAACAGCAGCAGAAGCTGCAGCAGCGGGCGGCGGGGACAGAGCAGCGGACGTTGTTGCGGCAGCAACAGCAGGTCGAGGAGAGGTCGGATTTGCAGGCTGCAGTTTTTGGTGAGGCGGAAGATGACGCTAGCTGCTCCTTGGGGAGGATTCATGCACCGTGTGAGGCTGCTGCTACTTATCACGTGATAAGAAAGACACTAACAAGGACAGCAGAGGGTAAAAGCGACTATTTTCTCGGCGAAGAAAGAACAGCAGCAGCCTGGCGGATCGTGAGCAGCAGCAGCCGATTGCTGGCATCTGTTTCACCGTCCGCGGTGCTGCGTTTCGCTGATGATGTGAACAACGCCATCAGCAGCAGCAGCAGTGTCAACACCTTTGGCATGAGAAACCTTCCTCGCAGCAGCAGAAGGCGTGGAGACGACACAGAAGAAGGCCGCGTCACGTTTCCGCGGGGGATCGTCCTTCGTCTCCCTAGGAGGACTGACGGGGCTGCTACTGTGGCCGCCGCGGCCTGGCCTGCTGATAGCGTCCGTCTGTTCTTGCCGGCGAGGCCCCCGCATGCTGCCGCAGCAGGTGCGGCGGGATGGGGTCGCGGAAAGGAGAAGCCTACTGCTGGCTGTGCGCTGCTGCCTGGCTACCTCCTGCCCACTGCGGGGGGAGGGGCGCTGCTGCTGCAGCAGCACCCGACACACCCCAAGCGTTCGAAGCAGCAGGAGCCGCTGCTGCCCGTCGACGCGGACGCAGCGGCAGCGGCGCTGTACGTGGAGAGGCAGTTGTTCTTGCGAGCGGCAGCAGAGCGGAGGGAAGGCGGCAGCGGTTGCGAGAGTTTCTTCTGGTTCAAGCGACTCAACAGACTACACAGCCTTCTGCGCCTTCTCGCGAATACTGGCGCCACTCCTGCTGCTCAGTAACGCCAACAAGAGGAGCAGCCAGCAACCGCCGCCGCCACATCTTGGGCTGTAATAAACGTGCACACAAGGAGGCGTCAGTACACTGCTGCTGTCGCTGGGCTCCGGGTGTGAAGTGGGAGCCAGCAGCGACAAAGAGCCGCTTGTTGAGCAGCGCTCGCCCGTTCCATAAAGGAAATGAACGTATACATACGTGTATGCATGTATACGTGACTAGAGGTGTGTAGGTGTGTGAGTCTACATGTGCATTATGGATGTGAATATATATATATATATATGTACGTTTGTCCACATAAATGTGCGTGTGTATACACATGTATATGTATGTGTATACATGTATATATATATGTATATGTTTGTGTATGTGCATAGATGTGTATATCTATGTAGAACAATAAACAGCCAAGCTTGCTTATTGAAGCCTCATTACGCGTTACACGAAGGACGTGAAAATAAATATATATATATATACACATATATATATATGTGGCTTCATTGTGCTGCTCCTTCCACGCTGAAGTGTGTGGCTATCTAGAAGAGACTGAGAAGCGAATTATTATATATAACGTGGAAGGTTTGTTTCCTGTGCAGTGACCTATACATGGCAGATACATGTATAATATATATGTATATATGGAGGTGCGAGTATGTCTCTTTGTATATATATATATATATGTACAGGTCGAATATGGATGTGTGTGCACATATATATATATACATATATATATTTGTGTACGTGTATGTATATATGTGTGTATGTATGTGTATGTGTGTCAATGTGTGTGTGTCTATATACGCGTATTTGTGCGTGTCGATGTGTATATGTGTGTGCATGTGTTGATGTATATATACGTATGTGTATATTACTGAGTATTACCGGAGGTAGATTATTTACGTATCCACGTAGAAGAAATCTCCCACGGGAATATACGTGTGTGAGTCTCTCCTATGCCTACACATATATAAATATATCTACATTGATATAGATACTGTCTGTATTGACGTTTGTATTCGTGGAACTTATGCTTAGTATTTCCTGCGTTCCCGCGCAGAAGCAACAGTACGCGGCAGGGAAGTGTAGTGAGAGGCGTTGTAGAATGTTTGATTTCCAGCTGATCATCGGTGTAGCGGTCCCTCAAGTATTTTCTGAGGAGCCCGGGACACTGCTGCTCGACTTTCAAAAATTGGTAGCGCGCACAGCTGTGCAGCAGGTGTATGTGCACCTGACTATTCTCCGCAAGAGAACGGGCGCGGTCCACTGTCGAACAGGTGTCTGTGGGCACCGGATGGAGACTCGTCTGGTGCGCTTGACATGTCATTAGGTGAAGAGCTGCACGTCTTTGTACACCTGGTATTTTGTTGGTGTGGCGACTGATGCTTGTCCGACTTGTCTTTACCCGAGTTTTCTCATTCTTGTGCGGTGTTAAAGAGAGGGTTGGTCGAGAGGCGAAAGACGAACAAACTTACACACACGTGCACGCACCTGATCTGTCTTTCTTGTCTGGTGTAGATGACTTTTTCCACTGCTGTACCTGCGCTGTACTTTCTCTCCTGGGGAAGTGTCCGTCAGCCGTGTAGGCAGCCGTTGTCAACACTTCTTCGGTTTTTTCTTTGCGGTGGAATCGCGTGTAAGCTGGAACGCGCGGGGTGTACGTACAGCCACTGCGGCACTCCTACAGTGATTCACAGCAGACAGACTGCTATACGTGTGTCGCTCTTCCCTCGTACTTTGTGGAGCTTGGGGACTCGTAAGCACATTCCACACAAATATATGTGTACACCCGCTCCTGCACGGGGCACACGAATTTATTTCGTTACGCAGCAGGTGGACGCTCACGCGATTCCAGCGTAGTCTACAGGAGGTCTTTACATCTCAGCTGCAAAATCGTGCAGATATATTTACATGCAACTCTGTACATGGTGGTGCGCACCCAGGTGTGGACAGCTGCGGAAGGGGTATGCGACTATTTCTTCGTTTGTATGATGACCCAGAAACTGCGTGCACATCTGATTCTCTCTCAACGTATAGTGTTCTCGCGCCGAAAGGATCCCTTCTCAGTACTTGTGCTGTCTATTACTCGACATGCAGACGGCGTCGGCACACCTGATAAAATCTGACCTCGGGGGCGGTTTGTATCGTCCTGAGCAGCCAGAAGATTGCCGCTTCACTTTCATAAGGCGAAATGATACAGCAGCGCTACGAAGTTGTCAACCGGCCTGCCTCATCCGCCATGCTGTCAAGGGCCTTTTTTGACCAGTAAACCTTCCAAACACGCAAGTACACACGTGTTTACGTTATTCCCTCTCGTAGAGGAGCACTATTTGTATCGCGTTATTCGGCTATTGTGCCCACACACCACCATCTACATGTGTGCCCATACCCCCATACAGGTGCATACACATCTGTTGGCACAACTGCGCATATGTATATATATGTATGAATGGATTTATTCATGTACAAGCGGACATATATGTATCACCGTAACTGCATACATATACAGTATACGTATGCGTGCGTATGTGAGCGAAGGTGGGCCGTTGAGCGGAAGGTGCTTCTAAGAAGAACGTGTATGTCGACGGTCTCTAGTTGGAATCCGATAAATTACGATATACACGAGCGTCAGTGCGAGCAGCGAACAGTAACGTGCATGCGTTTGGACCGGCATGTAGAGGACCCTCACCGATAGCCTAATGACTACGTAAGCACACGCACATCAGCATGTATGTATACAAATGTGCAGGTATGCTCAATAAAACCGTAGATTCATTTGGTTTCGTCACAGAACTTATCGCAGACTGCGATGTAGGAGAGGTACTTCCATTGACCACAAAACGATTCACAAAATTTCCGGAAATAAGGCGCCTTGACGAGGTGCTGCCTTTTGCTCTGCTGCAAAGAAAGGCGGGTTCTGCCTCGTGTCACTTCCCAGAGTAGCGTAGAGCGCACCAAACAAAGTCGACCGCAGAAACGCCTTTCAACAAAGCATCCACACGATCTCACTGCTCGACACGGTAGAAGCAAAAGAGTACTGCGTCGTTACACTTGAATGCAAAAGAAGACCCTATGTGCCACGAGGTCTCCAGAAAAATACCTTTCTTGTCACTACTGTAGAACGAAGGTGCACTTCTCGACTTCACCGCTTTCTGCGGGGTTTTAGGGCATATATATATATATATATATATATGTATGTATATGCATACGTTTGTAAGATAGTAGTTGTAGTGGCTTGTGGAAACAAGGCATCACTGGCACGTCAGATGCCACCCCACCAAAAGTGCAGATCTCCCGTCATTCTTCCCGCCTGCTGCAAACAGTCTAAAGCGAGCATATACGGGAACACTAGTAGGAGTACTACTACTACCACTACTACTACGACTACGACTACGACTGCTGCTACTACTACCGCTGCTACTACTACTATTCCTGCTGCTTCCAGTAGCAGTACTACTACCACTACTACTACGACTACGACTACGACTGCTGCTACTACTACCGCTGCTACTACTACTATTCCTGCTGCTTCCACTACCACCGTTGGTTTCTTTCCCTTTTCAAATCGCGGCACAATCAACGACTTAAGGCAAGCGGCATCCCCTTTCAGCAATTCCCTTACTTTTGTCTCCTGCGATTAGTTCTGCTGCTCTCACTATTACTAACAACTACTAATCCTCCTCCGCTTCCTGCAACTAGGCGCACCCATTTTGTCTGTCTCTCTAGTCAGGTAACCACGACGTAGTAGTCACCTGGTGCTTAGTAAGAAGCTGCCAGTAGCTGGGGCTTCCTTCTGCCTAGGGCCATGACTTGCAGTCCAACTTTACGTCTGTCATCTGCAAATACTCCTGCTCCACCCACGTCGGCAGTAGTAGGCCCAGAGGAAGGAAGCGTGGCAGCAACTGTTGCAGAGCTTGCAGCCGCAGAAGTAGAAGCTACGGCATCTGGCACACATGAGTCTCCATGATACTCTTCAAGTGAGTAGCCCTCAGGACACACATATATGGGCCGCTGTTGGTCATTAATCACGCACTGTGTCCCGTCGTATATAAAGTTCTCAGGGCATGTGATCTGCCCAGAGCGACGTGTCTGCAACCAGAAAATTACACATGTCTCGCAGGCAGAATGTTACAGAAATCCTTTTACGTATATCAAGTTATGTACTGCTTGGATGCAGCGCGTATATGTGTCTTCGCAGGAATTTCGCTTGTGCCTTCTTCAGTAAAATACGTACGTGTGCTTGCGACCGTTTATACGACGACTTTAATGGCAGACGCCGGAGAAGCAACGTTCAGGCATCTGCTTACAGGCAAACTGCATGACATGCCTCAGGTTATGTTATGCCTGGATGTGGCATGTATATGTCTCCTTCCAGGAACATCACATGCGTCTTCCTCAGTTATATATGTGCCTGCGCTTAAAACCGTTTACAGGTCTACTCAAAGGACACTGAGACGACGCCGAAATCATTGTAAGCAGCAAGAATCTGCTTACAAGCGTACTGCATTACAGTTTTCAGCTTAGGCGTCACGTGTCCAGCGGGAGCGATTTCTCCTTGTGAAATATTCTCCCACAACACACCTATACGTGAACGACGCGTTCATGTTTTGTAGATGTAGCTAAGTTGCGTCCTTTCAGAGAACAACAACATAGTTCTGTCAGGTAGAAGTGAATCTTTTGACAAAGTGACTGTCATAACCGCCATCACGAATACTTCCAATATAATTGTTGTAGCTAATGTTTCTTACGTGACTCTTCTAAACACTGTTACGACTACGACTTTTACATCAAGCGCACCACGACAATTATTTTTATCACTGTTACCCGGACTGCCATCGTCACCTTCACCTCTGATATGAATTGCTAACAGAAAAATCACTCTCACAACACACAGTGCCTGTACCACTATCATTCCCACGTACCTGTCAAAACACATGTAAAATAAGAATATATATACACGCACATACGTACATACATGTGCTTTAAAAATTTTGTCCACTTGCAGGAACATACGCGCGTGCGTATACACTTCTGTAAGCATAGCTACAATAGAACTTCTTCATCTCGTCCACTTCTTTAGCCGTCGTAGCTTCCTTACCTGTCTGATGCACTTTTCTTTGTAGGGCGTGTATCCCGCAGCGCACGCCTGCGTAGGGGCAACCCGCTTGGCCATTACGCAGGTATCCCTGTGCAGCTCGAATCCAGCAGCACACGTGTATACTGGTGCTTCCTCGGTGTGCAACAGACAATCTGAACCAAGTAATTGCGAATTTGGGGGACAGGACTGCACCGGCTGAAACGTCTTCTCTTTCATGCATGCATCTCCCTTCATCTCGAAATTTTCGGGACACACCACACGAGCTTTAGCTGTGGTATGGTTCACGCACGTTCTGTTTTCTGAGAGTTCTCCTGCGGTAACAAGCACGCAGCACAGCAGAAGGCAGTGGTAGGTTTCGTGCACGCTCGAATGGTGAAGGAGCTCCCCTGCGCAGCCCACCTCTACGGCAAAGTAAGCAGAGAACTGTGGAACTACACACAGCTATGTGTATCTGTTGAACATAGGATTATATAGTCATGTGTACATGTATGGAAGCATGCAAACTCAGATGCAGCCCACAACTACGGCGAAATGAGCAGAGAGGTGTGGAGCTACACACAGCTATGTGTGCCTGTTGAACATACGATTCTATAGTCATGCACGTATGTATGGATGCACGCGAACACAGATGTATCCATATCTTTAGCCAGGTGCACCCGGTACGCGCACAGGCATACAACCATTTACGCAAACCTACCCGACTCGTACGTGTACGCGTGCCGAGCTCAGACGTTTCCTTCTTACCTTGTGAGCAGGAATACTTGACGGGTGCAACCGAGGAGCTGAGACACTTCATTTGTGTGTGGTCGAGAGCAGCACCCGGATTACAAGAAGGACTCCCGGGCGAAGTCTCTATTACTAAGCAAGCGTCGCTGAGCAGTCTGCCTGATGCGCAAGTTAGAGCGGGAGGCAGAGTGAGAGTTTTTTCGCAGCTGCGCCCATCGAAATAGTAGTCAATACTCGCACATTTGAAACGCGGAGGTTCCTTCAAAATTTTGATGCACATATTCTCCTCTAAACTGTAGATGAAGCCATCCCTGCACAGGAAAGCGAAGGAGCCTCAGCGGAACAGAAATGTCTTTATACACATATATGTGTATATATGCATATGTATGCACGCATACACATATGACTGTATAAAATTCTCTGCAGGTGTTCCTCTGTTAGAAGTGCACCTTTTCTGTGTTGCTTAGACAAGAAAAAGTGGCAAAGCGAATTCGAAGTAGTACAGGTACCACTGACTAGGCCAGTAGGTCATTATTTAGAGATGTGTATACCTGAAAACGTGCACGGTCATATACATGCAACCACAGCTCTATGTACGCATTGGTCGTTTGTGGGTCGCCAGCTTTGTTAGGAGAGCAGCTTTCCTCATAGACCTGCATAAACCTTTACAGCTATAGTTTCTCTTTCAAACCAGTCCGTACAAACGTCTGTAGGCGTCAATTCTTTTTCTGCGCTGACGAAGAGTGGTTTTGCTTTCATACGACGACGGAATCTTCCGAGGCTGCGGACAGCTGCATCACGTTAGACAAAATTAGCAGTAGCGGCTGATGCAGTCTCACCAGCTGTGGAAGCCAGCTAGATATGCGGCTGTGAGAAGAGATACAGGGCAACAGAACAGTGTATGCGTCTAGGTTGTGCTGTTTTGAGAATATACATACGCACGTATATGGCTTCCTGTGTTTACGCACACACACACCATGGCGGTACGTAGATCTGCATCCCGATCTATGTGTAGTAGGATACCATGGTTGCGAAGAGATAGGAATATATCCATCTGTAAACGAGTAATTATTTAGAAACAACTAGCTATGTCGCGCACTTCACGACAATAAACGGAGAAACACATAGAGAGGCGGCTACACAGATGATGACCAGCCAGTGAACAGCTGGGACGCAAGGTGACTGAACGCAGGAGGACGGCTAGGTCGCTCACCGACAAGTTCGTTGTGGTTCTTCTACTTGAGTGAAGACACACAACCTTCCTTCCACTCGGTAGCCCTCAGGACACTCTGGTGCCGGTGGCTGCATCGTCTCACGTACGCAGTTTTGTGTGGCTCCATCGTAGTGAAAGCCCTCTTCACATGCCATATTCACTGCTTCGACAATCTGCAGGAACGCGGCAATATCAGCATCAGCTCTATCAGAGGCGCTTGCAGCTTGACGAGCTTACTGAGTCTAGACTCTACAGAAAGCCGAAAAAAGGACCCACAGCACCTGTTCCAGCCCCTACGCAATCTGTACGGAGACATCTAGTATCATCGAGGAGAGCAGCAATTATACTGCATTTATAGTATGCGCAAAACCTACCACGTCAGGGGTACGCCAAGTGCCAGTATTACTTATTAAGGCACAACTGCAGCAGCCCTTCTACAGTCTGCTCGTATTAATCATGAGGAGAATTAGAAATCGCAGCAACAACATTAGGGAACCGTTCTCTCCGTTAACAGCAGCCGCTGTACATGCGTCAGTGCCTGTCCAGCAGGTCAAGGAGCAGCAATGCGAACGACACGATACGATGCCGCTACTCGTATCTTACCAACAAGGGAAATATCTCCCAACTCGGTTAGAGCTTATTGTTTCACCAGGAACGCTATCAGTGGCAAACACTCAGGGCCATCCACTCATCGCTATACTATGGATGTGAAGAGGAATGTCTGCATTCGTAGTAGCGAGCGCAAACCGTGTTGATTGTGTCGCTCGTGTTACCTGTAAGTGATAAGGCTGCGTAAGCGACACTGATAGGATTCGTTCGCTGGCAATGGAGAAAGACAAAGAAATTGGCATCCAGTACACCTTCTCGTATGCCTGAATGTGGCGGAAGGAGAAGGAGCCATATTGTTTTCTTTCTCCCCGAACAATGCCAAAACGGCCTCGTTGCCACGTTTTGTGTGCAGTAAGAATGGGTGCAGACACGTAGCCTCGAGCTAGGCATTCGACACACAGCCCTACGCAGATTCGTTGATCGTGACCCTGCAAGTTGCTTTGGCTGTTCGGTTTACCTCGCTGACGCACGCTTGTTTCTCCAGTCGGTGATTTGGTGGACAGGAGGGCCTGGCAGGTACCGCAGTTGTGCTGATGCAGACTCTTGCGGTTGTACCAGCAAGCCCGTGGGTCTGCTGCTGTTGCTGTTGCTGCAGCTGTTCACTGTTGGTGGAAGCGACTGCAGTGTAGGCGTCGAACCCTCCTGCAGCACCGGCAGCTGTCAAATTGCCTGCTAAATTTAACTGTCCTGTTCCTCGGAGCACTCCCCCTCCTCTCTCCGCCAACCCTACTCCATGTATGCCCAAGCCTTTCTTCCTGTCGTACGTGTGTCTCTCAAAAAAGGTAGAAGATTCGTCGTCTTCAACCACCTTCCTGCTACCCCTCCCTGCAGAAAACAGACGCCCACCGCCTACCCCCGCACCTCTCGCTTGAAGCCCTCTTCTAACTGCAATGCTTGACGCTGCTTTCTCTGCTATGCCTATTAGTCGCACTGCTCCCCCTGCCCCTCGTGATGATAGTGGTGGTGCTGCCACACCTCTAGGGGATTCCCGTATTCTGGCGCCTTCATTTACCCTTTCTCCATGCTTGTGAGACACCCTGCCGATACTCGTCCAGAATGGCGACGCAAGTGTCCTCGCAGACGGAACTTCCGTCGCTCGTGCTACTGAGGGCCCTAAAGCTCCTGATGTCTTCAATTTCACTGCTTCTGCCGTGCTCTCTTCTGCTCCTGGTGCGCCTTCCTCTTGTTGCTCTGCCTGCGCGGTTGTTAACGCACGCGGTGCTCCTGCTGTGCTGTCTCCGCCTGCTGTTGGTGCTGCTGTCACTATTGCTGCCGCGGGTTCACCTTTCTGCACCTGAAGACCCCTAGCACTTCTTCCAGGTGTTGCAGCTGTACCGTGAGCAGGAGCAGCAGTCAATTCAAAGCCCGGAGGGCACTCCTCAGAAGGAGCTGCAACTTCTTCGTGTACACATAGATCCCCCTTCATATATGCAGGCGCTGGACACGTAAACTCGGGAGATAATACAATAACACCTGTGCACCTGTTGTTGAGTAATTTCTGACTTGACTGTTCACATGTAGGAGTGGCAGGGGTTTCTACAACGGTTGTGCAGTTTTTTTGCGAAGCGTCAAGTGTAAAACCTGGAGGGCATGTTACCTCACTTGAAACTTCCTCCACACATGCACACGTCCCATTAGAATCGAATTCGCAGTGTTGCGGACAGGTGAGAGTGAATGACTGTTTCAGATTCTTCACACATAATGCATTGACTGCGTCCAGCGTAAAGCCTGTTCAGAGAAATGGAAAAAGCAGGATACAAAACGAAGCGAAAGATGATGGTGAATCAAAAGGCACACTGAAAAACGAAAAAGGTAAGACACCCTTGCCCAGTTGAAGTACACGTATTGACGGTGTGAAACGGGTATGGATTCTGATAATGATACGGGCAACATTTTACGTATGGCGCAGAGTTCACACGTGTGATGGTTTACGTAAATTTTATACCTGCGCCTGCGTAGAGGAGGCCTCGAAGGGGGGCTTGCACGAACAGTACATTTGGAGACAATGCGCCAACCGCAAACATGGAAGGCACCAGGCGATACACTACAAATAAGAGCACAAAACAGAGATCACAAGCTAGAACAGAATGGGTGAAGTGAGCGTCAAGTGGAACTCCGGAGGTTGCAGGCCGATAAAGCGATGAAGTGTGCGTAACATAAATATCGAAGGATAAATCGAGTCTCCAAAGCGAATTGTGCTGCGAGACACATCACGGGAAGCCCTGCGTTCTACGCGCAGGTGCTTGAAATACGGCGACACAAGATCTACAGTCCTATTGGCTCACTTGTACGATATGCGTTGTGGCAGTGTGCGTCAGCGTGCGAGATACCCATATCATGTCATTTATGCTTATGCAAACAGGTACACACTTGCGTGTGAGCGAGCGAATGTCCTCTAGAACACAGTGAATGTTCTCAATTATGCTCTCCGCTTACACTAGTGTATGAAAGAAGCGAACCCGCACAAATGTTACTTCACCAACAATACATTTAGCCATGTTGGTACTACGCTCACCTCTGCTAGTACTACTCGTACTGCTTACTACGCTCAGTGTATTTCAGGAGAAATGCGCGAAATGAGACTACTTCGGTCCTTCATCTGTATGTGCAGAAGCAGCAAGGGACAGCGTGATCGATCAGTGTGGACTTTCCAACCTGACTGAGGACGCGGTAAGACGATGAGGTAAGAGGCAAGTCGTGAAAGAGGACGTGGCTACGGGAGACACACGTGTAACTGGACACTGCTACGTCGCAATCTATGCACGACAGGTGGGTTTTCGGGAGTGTTTTAGCACGCAGAGGCACTAACTTGGTGTAGTGGTTCAACTGCATACACTAATTTGACGTCGCCACACACTGGCCTGTAGAAGTGCCACTGCCGACATACTGTCGTGCTGTTTCTCCCTATGTGCACTTCTCTTATTTACTCCTGACCTTCTAAGCAGAATGCGCGCGCTTTCACGGAAGCCTGCGCTGCCGTAACTCGACTGGTCCCGCAGATGAGAGCTCCCAACAGAGTCAATAGAAGTATCTCAGGCGGCATGGTTCAATAAGAGCAGAAAGAGACAGATCAATTCTGCTTGATGCTCCCTTTTGCTCTTAGCTACAAATGCTTTGCTCCACAATCCAGCTGACAGCGTCCGTTACGGGCTCTCTACAGTTGATGATTCGAACGTGGCCATAGAGTACAGAAAGCCAGAACTAGGAGCGACCGAGTGTTAGAATCCCCCCGGATTCTACCTTCAGAGTTAGGCAAGCGCCTATGAATACGCAGGAATAACCACCGACTCCCGAGGCGATAAGTTCTCGGAGATAGTTCGCGGTAGAAGCAATGCGGTTGGGAACAGAGCTACAGATGGGAGATAGCTGGACGACTTCAGAAGCATGCTTTCACTTTCCAGGTCAACATGCCCTATGGTCACGTTGAGCACGACTTACTTCGCTTGATGTGTATGCGTACAGAGCAACCTTCATTGTCAAAAGTTGAACGGAAAATCACAGAAATCTGACTGATTTGGTAGTACTCATATTCGCGACGAGAAAAAAAGGAAAACAGAAACACACTCATACTCTTTCTCGAATTGTTGGCGCTTGATAATTGAATCAGTAACTTTTGCAAGACGACAATTCCGGTAAGTTGAATTCAAGTGGGTGTTTCCCTCGTCCAAGCGTGTACACAAACTGTATCTCTGCCATAGAGTTGGTGAGCCTTCTGTGAAGACATTTGGGACTGTATAAATATGGTTAAAAAGTCCTGAAGTCTTGCCTGTGCGTTTTCATATTCGTTGGACGCCAGAATGAATGAAGGAGTTTCAGCACTTGAGCTCGCGGGCAGCCTGTCCAGGTGCACCTGGACCCGACAAGCGTCGTGAACGAGCATCAGCGACGTGTTCGTTTTTCTGGATCTCCCAGACATCCTTGTGAGGCGTGAAAGTGAAAGAAAGCTGGGAAAATGGTTACATGCCTTGCTAAGCTCCCTACACTCGTAGGAGATAGAATATCACCTAGAACTTATAACACGGAGAAAACGTCGTCCTGACAGTGATTTCGCAAACGTCGAGAAGAAATTCATCACCGAGACTGGAAGGCCTATTGCAGTGAGGCAGCTCTTACAAACTTTTAATGGATACTAGAGGGAAATACACATGTTGCCCGGAGTTTTGAAATAAATTGGCCGATTGTTAGATTTCCACGGTTGATCCTTGAGTGACCAGGTTATTCTTTTAAGTCCTTGTAGACCGTCATCTGATGCGTCCGCGGATGCGGTAGCGAATGTGAACTATTATATGTGAGTTGTTAAACGTACATTAACAGCTTAGCTCTGCGAAGGTAATTAGACAATGACTCACGCCGCATCGGATCCCCCGCTATGGAGGCGCAAGCGTCTGTGTCTATATGCAGCAACAATGCCAGAAGAAGACCATCTTACTATAGGAAGGAAAAATTCTTGCGGAGCGTATTTCACGGTCAAGCGTGTATAGTCTGGGTTCAGAGTCCACGTCTCGTTCGAGAGCGTCGGCGACAAACGCAAGCACCACCAAGGTAAACCCTCATTGAGCATGGATGATTGGAGATAGTGTACCTTTGAGAAAACAGTTGACCTCGTACAGAGTGGTGAGGTTACGTGCAGCAACTCAGAATCAATATATGCTTTCGTAATCATGATGCATGCCCACTGGTTTGTGTATACGCTCACATGTGCGTCTGCTTGTACACCTACGTGCACCTCTCCGGCGTACTGCACAGAGTGCAGTTGTCCCGCGTGATGCAGAAGGGGAGGGACGCAGCAGGTGAAGAAGTACCCAGCAGGGCTACGTCAGTGGTTCTAACGTACACCTTAGTCCTGGTTACGCAGATGGATTCTCTTCAGAGTAGACGCAGCGAGGGTACACCATTTATCCACGTAATGCGGCATTTCTAACTTACGGAGGCCTTTTCAGTGAGTGTCGGACAACAGTGCAGACCCGGATATGCTAGTTTTGGCCATCGGTGTAAGAGTCTTCATCTGTAGCGCTGTGAATGGCTACGTAGCCCCATACAATGCTGTACGCGTCTGTGAGTACACACATGTACAAAAACATGATCTCGTGCACGTCTGGATCCACACTTTTGAATATCATCCCTGTGTACGAGAACGTACGAAAACGTTGCCGACCACGTACAAACTGCTGGTACGTCACTTGGAGAGAAGCATGTGGCTTTGCTTGTTCCATATTACTTTGACCTGTTAATTGTGTACTGCCGCAGGCCTACGTCATTAGGCCTGCAGTTGAGGGGAACTGATTTAGTACCGCATGCGTATGCCGTGAAGTCTGCAGCTGAGGGGCACTGATTTATTACGTGTGTTCTACTACAAATACGATACCTGCCGGCAAACGGAAAACACTTCACAAAAGCCTGTCGGCGAGAAGCGGGCGCGGGGGTACGCGCTTCCTTCTTCCGCCGTCTGCATGAGTCGCCCAGCGCTCGTAAGTCAGAATATCGAGGTGGAGAACGCACTGGTTGTGTTCAGTTGGTGAAATTGTTACCACTCGAGGCAACCATTTGCTGGAAGGCAAGGAGAGGAATCCTTACACTTTTCGTGCATTTTTAGCCGCTGCGTTGGATGTGGATCGCAGCAGGCACCTGTGAGTGTCGTCACGGCAGCTCAAGCGCATACGCTGCATATGTCCTGCAGTTACATCCACTGTAAATTGTCGTTTTCCGTAGAGCGTTAATGGCGCAGAGTTCAAGGGTGTTGAAGCGCTGGTTCGTCGTATTTTAACCTTTCGCTGCATATCTTATCGCTGGTTCCTCTGCGTGTGTCCACACTTCTTGTGGGTAGACACACACAGGGGGTTCCTTTTGCCGAACAGATCCTTCGTGAACTGACATTCCCCTTGTAGGCCGGACCAGTTATCACCATCACGGTACTAGCTGCCTTATTTTCCTTCTCGCTAATTTAGAGAGACAATACGTAAATGCGTTTGGGGGACATGTCGGTCGAATTTTGTGCGCCTGACATTCCTGGAGAATTCGGCTTCAGCCCTGATTAGAGAGAGGACTAGAGGAAAAACGCTTGCAATAGCTTGTAGCAGTGGAACTATTGGCACTTTTGCGGAGATTGAGCGGGCATGGTCTAGTGGTTATGACGTCTGCCTTACACGCAGAAGATCCCGGGTTCAATCCCCGGTGCCCGTACGCATCCAACACATTAGGACGGACAAACCTCCGCAAAATATTCGGAGAAGAGTCGCCGTTTCCTGCTGCTCAGTTTACCAGTGGCCGTGCCAAAAGTCTCTCCTACTTAATCTGTGTCGCCTTTTTCTCCAGCTGACGCTCCCTCTTATGTTGCTGCGACTTGCTACACTCGTTAAATGCATAGGGATGCATGCCCGTAAGCATTTACCTACGCTGCGCAGCTTCACCAGTGGTTCTGCCAAATCGGCTCTCACACATGATCTGGTGTCCTTACGTCAAATCTATATGTATGCATGTCTACAAGCATCGGTTTTTACACGTGCTGCGCAGCACAAGGGCCTTCGTCTGCAGACAGTTTTACCGCCGCGACTTGCACACCAGCAGCTCAACGCTGTTCCCATGCAGAGTCTTCGTGGAATGCGTTCATTTATGCCATTGACACTCGCACCGCTGTGGGTGCGGAACACACCATATACGCTGACTTGCACGTGAAGCCCATAATCGTCTGCGTCCCACATGGACGGTCTGAAATACTCTTCTATCTGCCACCTTTCTTGCCGTTGCACGCCGCATTTTGCATTAGGAACCCAAGAGGATATCCAGCACCACTGTCTTGGGGTGAGTGCCTGACTACTCGTGCTGAAGCCAGCGCTTCCAGTTGTCGCCCCTACACCCTTGTGGGTGCCCCGTCTTCACAAAACAAAGATCACGCCACCCCCCACTGCAGTTGTGGAGCTGATTTCGAGCTCAACACGCGCTTCCCTGCAGCTGCTACCCTTGTATCTTAGTGGGGACCACGCCACCTAAGGTGTCGGTCCCGTCCTCTGCGCTTCTGCTGCAGGACCCGCAGGCACCTTCCTTCCTGCTAGTCTCTCATCGTGAGCTTCGCGTAGATGGTAGCCAGTTGTAAGCACCTTGGCTCCTGTCCAAATATGGGGACTTCTTGTATCTCTTAACCGATGTAGCGGCTGCTCATCTGTTGCACAGCGTCCACCTTCGGTCTTACTCCATTTCCTCCGAACACATCCTCTTTTGAGGCCGCAGATTTTGTGCTCGTTGTATTCATTACATATGCATGCACATACACGCGCGTGCCTCTACGCCCACAAGCACTGTGCGACACTTGCTGCGAGAGAGAAAGGGGACCAGAGACGAACTCACACCATGCTCGCGGAAGAGGATACGAGAGATAATCCTCTTGTTATTAACCGAGCACGAGGAATGGAAAAGAGTGTGGAAAGCTTTCAGAACAAGTGGCAGCGTGGCGAAGAAATATCGAGTTAGTCCTCCGTTGGTAGCTACGTATTAAAAAAGTCGTATGTACTGAAGAGGTCGTTTCTTACGTTCGGATTTTTCATGGCTCACGTGCACCTATAATGACACAAGGCAGGCAGCCGAATGTACATGTCCCCGTACCTCAGTTCCCGTCATTCAACACCGGCCGCGCTACTACCGCCAGTAGTACTGTTGGAGAATAACGAAAGAGCGAAGGCGTTCAGATCACAGGCTTGCTCAAATGTGCCGCAATAACCTACCTGAACTCTTATCAAAAGAGGCACGCAGAAACAAATCTGGCGTCCACGGGGGCCACTGCGGAAGCCCACGTGAAGTCTCGTCACCTGTCCCCTACCTTCAGTTGCGTGCAGGGGGACAACAATTTCACACCAGCGTTCAAGCTGGCACGGAAGTACATGGAAAAATTCCGGTGCCTTTATGTCTTTGCCTCCTCAAGAATGCAGCAATACGTTTCGGACAGAGGTGTTTCCACACGTATATGAATGACTAATTTTACTTGTGTCTGAACGTCAGAAAAGGTACACATGGGTCCTTACTGTGGAACTGCTGAGTTGATTACTGTTTCCTAAAAATTTATCAGATGTGAGAATAGTGTATCTGCGACAAGGGACGATACCAGTAAGTAAGGTTCTGATGTTTCAACCAGCTATTCTGGGCGCATCTGAACGGGCCGTAGCTTCTCTGGAGGGATTACGGCATCTCCAGGGGCGGCAGTTTCACCGAGCAGCAGAAAACATCAACCTCAAAAAAGTGTCTTCGTCACCTGGGCTACAGCGAGTGAGCACCACTACGTAGCAGCTGTGAGTCACTCTCTTCGTGGAGATACAAACTGTTTGTGAAGCTTCCTAATGCGTAAAAGAGAAATGCACGCATATTTCGCATACACCCACTCACACAACTTATACATTCCCGCACGGACTACAGCCGATTACCGCGTATATTCGTGTAGTCAAATGCGGATACATTCAACGGCTTCGTTACTGACAGTACCTATCCACACTGTATGTATGCATATAAATTTGCTTGTATTAGTATATAAAACGACAGCTGACTGCGGAGAAGCTTCTGCATCTTGTCTCTTGCCCGCAAGTGAGGTCACGACAGCTGAGCAACTTTCCCGTGTGTTATTTCTCATTCAAAGCAACGAAAGATACGGACAGTGCTCTTGATGTGTGGTTGCGACTTTGGGCATCCCGAAGGTAGCGGTGCTTCTATTTGCCAGCCGCGAAATAGCCAGGCTGCCTTACACTCGACCGCAGGACTTGTATAAATCTGCAACAGTGGAAGGCGTGTGCCTTCAGTGGCGTGGTCCGCCAGCGTACCCACCGTACGCATACATCAGAGTTTAAGGTTCTTTGCGTAAGTGTAGTTGCCGAACGTTTCAGTACTCGAGATGTACAACTGCAGAAGAAGACTGCCGTATCTTTGTGCACCTTTGACTTGAGTAGTTGTTTGTCTCTGTACTTGGGAGACGCGCCTGTAGATGGAGACGGCATGTGCATACAATCCAGCAGCTTCACGAGGAAGACGCTAACCTCCACAGTTGGACGAACAGATGCGCGAATGCATACAAACGTGCCTGCATACCTTTTTGCACTAGCAGGAGTGCCCCAACTACTATGTAGACGTAAAGTTGTTATGACTCGTGCAGCAGCTGTACAGCTGCAGACCCATGGATTCGTATCCGTACACTTCCAACCGGATGTTGTGTGTTACATCCACGCAGTCTTCCTATCTACCTATTAACCTATCGATATATCTATTTTCACATCTCTCCTCTATACAGACATCCATAGGCACTCTCCCCCACTCATAAACAAGCAAAACGTACACACGCATGTGTGAACACGGGAAGACAGATGTGAAGAAGCGCACGTGCATACTTACGGTACTAAGTCAATACATAGGTGGATAATATAATCCTGCTGCATTTGGCCCAATGCGTACAAATACACACATACGCGTGTTTACACCGGTGCGTGGAAGTTTCAGCTTGCCAGATATGTCTGTATATGCGTATCTAGTCTGTGTGCTAGCGGCGGCTGTTGACAAATCTGGACTTCCACGTGCACGTGAACAATGTGATACGCTGCTTCTCTTGCGCGTGTAGACTGCGTGTGCACACCTGTGTATCTTGTTTTTCCCCTTTCTCCCAGCTGCCACTCCTGTGGCTGATGTCGTGCCTTCGGTGGCGCACACACTGCATTGCTTTTCCTTCGACGTGTGTTTAAGTGAAGGCCCTTCTGTACGTCACGTAACGACACCGTTTAATTCGTGTGCACGTTTTCACCTATTGATATGAATATGTAAATGAACCAGTTTTATTCTGATGTGTAAGTACGCACACATGCATGTATGCAGAGGACGCTGCAGGTCCTGGCCTATCTAACGTATTGCTGTATCTCACCCGTCCCTCTGTCGTCTTTATCTGGCTATATAACGTTCTACTGCTTTCAGCCCTGCCCTATCTACGGGTTTCCAAATGTACACACGTGTGTGTATCTCTAAAGTCTCTCTCGCAAGCGCCGCTCTTCTTAAAGAGTCATCTGTAAGCATGTGTCGTCGTCCTTCAATGTACCCTACACAGAGAGATTTATATATATATATATATATACATACATATATATACGTATGCCTATGTATGTAAATATTATATACATATATATAAATGTATATAAATTTACATATATATGCATCTCCGTCTGTATACAAATATAGTATGTATATGTGTGTAGATATATGTATACATATGTATATATGTATATCTCCGTGTGCATATTGCTACTACGCCTTCACAGAAATGCTTCTCCAGTCGTGCACGGGCACGTACATGTCTGTGTACGTGTATCCATACGCACATGCAATTTTCGTGCGTCTCCACACTACTACGTATATGCATATGTGCGTTCATAAATATATATATATACATACAAATGTATCTATAAAGGTCCTTATCCACAAGTATACATGTATGTATGTATGTGTGTGTGTGTGTATGTGTGTGTGTGTGTGTGTGTGTGTGTGTGATGGGTACGCTCGTGTGCTACACAGAGAAAAACAGCATTTGCACTTTGGTGGTCAGGATAGTTCCCGTGTCTCTCTTTTTTTAAGTCAGATAGAGGGACCCGTCGTACGCGGAATGAATCACCATGAATAAACAAAATGATAACTGACGCGTAAATCTGCCGTACGACTTACGCGCGTGCGGCCATATGGCGGGGCAAGCCCACAACAGATTGGAGCACTCCGTCCACGCCATTGTCGTCCCATACACACCTACTCGCTTTTGCGCGTGTACACGCGTAATCCACATATATATATATATATATTAATGGGTGTGCCTTTCTCTTTCTCTCTGTTCCTCTCCGTCGATCCCTGCATGGCTATGAAGAAAGAGACTGGCAAGCAAAACCGTGTGGCTATTTCTGCTTCTGTCAGATTATCCTTCTCTTTGATCAGTTGTACTCTGGAAGATATGCGATTTCGTCGAGTTCTTCCTGAACCTGCAAAAAGCCGAAGGCGTCACACAAACGCAGGTTTCCTGAAAAGTGCGGCTGCAGCTGCACAGGCACAGGCAGTCCCCTCTGTCACCTTCCACACCAACACGTGGACGCACAGACAAAATACACACACCAAACTATATCCCCCTGTACCTCCTCATTTATCTCGTCCTACGAGAAGTCTCACCAGCTGCGAGAAAACACCTTCTCATCCGCATGCTCTGTAACGTGTCGCAGATTGCAGTCCGAAGACAACTTCATCTGACAAAAATGCATGTGGACGCTCGAATGTACTCCGACAAGTAATTATTCGGAAGCGATACTGAGGTGTGATATATATGTATATGTGTGGATATACGTATATATATATATACATATTGCTACGTAGACGGGGAGGTAGACGCAGGTGAACAGTATCTCCTTACGCTAGCGGAAAACGTCCACCCCAAATATGTGTACATACATCCGGACAAATATGTATACATATATATATATATATACATTATATATATATATGTATATGAGTCATCCTAGGAGTACATAGGTGCACGTACAAATGCAGCAGCTCTACGTAAGAGTCCACTGATGTATAGACATACACGGACGCACACGAAAATAGATAGGGATCTCTATGGCTCAACAGACACAGCTGACACACAGACTCAATTACGTATGTGGGAGGAGAAGGAATCCAGGAGACGCACGTATACACAGAGAAAGGACACGGCACAAGATAGACTCCGTGGTCCATCTGCTCATGCATATACATATCTGTGTGCCTTAAAAATAACATGTGTGTATATATATATATATATATATGCCTGTGTATGTGGTGTCACCGAGAATATGTAAATTTCTATTTGTCAATCATCGAGTTCAGGCTACTTGTACAAAGACGTCTATAGATACCTGCACAGGAGGGTGCACAGAGAAAATGAACAGGATGTCTTTCTACAGTAGGTGTACTCAGAAAACGCATGAAGAGAAAAATAGAAGCAAAGCCACCCCACACCTGCTGAGACAGAGAGACGGTTGCTGCGTCTTTCCGTAGCCACACAGCAAAGACACCTGTGCGCCGACGTTTCGAGAGACTGTCGTTTTTGCCTGCGTATGGATATGCTCGCTCTCTTTGCCCGTTTGCACATATATATATATATATACGTAAAAGATATGCGTGCACGTGTCTCAGGTGTGTGTCAAGTCTGCGTTCGTCAACCTTTTTCGGCGCCCACAGGAGAATGAGACAGAGAGAGGGTAAGGAAGAAAGCAGCAGCAGAACTCTTTTACCTGAAGGTCGGGGTGGCCCGCGAGCTGCAGCAGAGCTGCAAGCTTCTTCGATATTGCTGCACGCGCACGCATCGCAACGTAGTAGCCCAGAACGGCACGCAGATGCGCCGCGCGTTCTACCCATACGTCTATCGGGATATATACATATACATATATATATATATATATGCACGTATGTCCGTGCCTCAGTTACCCCTCGCAGCCCACATGTGCACCTAGGCAGATGCAGGGGACCTTCTACCGCTATACACTATATATATTTCTGAGGCTATAGAGTACATATATGTACACATATATGTATATGTTTATGCAGCTGTAGCGCATCTCGACCAAGAGTTCTCTTCCAAGCGGGCCGATGCGGGAGTGGTCGGCGGTGTAGACAGCGTGCCCTCTCATCAACAATTCCGCGCATACTCACACACACCGGCACACCTACTCCCAGTCTGAACATCCGCCGCACACACGTATGTACAGACATGCAGCCCGCACAGTTACTAATACAAGCCTCACCCATATACATATATATATATATTGACACACACCGTACACAAATATATATATATATATATATGTAGTGTACATGCAGACTGACACACACCTTATATATATATATACACACTGATATACCCACTATACATATCTACCTATATACATATGTATATATGTATGCCGACACATGCCTCATACACGCGTGTACATTTGATCGGTATGCGTGTATAGCAGCAGTACAGGAGAACCGCGCGAATATTCACGCGGCTGCGTTGCGAAGGTAGCAATAATCGCTTGTCATCCTGCAGCGGGGCGAGCAGGAATCAGCGTGTACGACCCACCACCACGGCAGAGGGGCACTACGTGTGAGCGTGAAGCGCATTTTCGCTGCGGGTCACGAAGAGGTGAAAAGGAAGCTTAGCGGCTCTCGCGCACAGATATTTCCTTGAAACAATTTCACATATGAACACCTCTGCAGACACGCACCACCCGTCGACGTTCCGCCAGGATACGCGCATGCACACATATGCAGCACGCGTTGCCTCTTCAGCAGCTACGCGTCTACGTATACAAGCTACGCAACAAGTAAAAAGAAGACACACCCGTATTCTTCTCCAGACACGTGTATGTGTCTGTGTCTGTGTGTGGTGACACTCTACATATATGTACGTAGATCTCCACGTCGAGTACAGGAAAGTGTCCACTTCTCTCGTTTACCCAGCAGTAAACGACCATACGTCTAGACACCGGAGAGACACGCCATTGTTTAGGTAAAATATATATGTATATATATATATATATAGATGTGCACCCCTCTACACGCATGCACCATACAACCACGCACCTTGCACGCACACCTGTTGCATACACTTGAGCACACCAAAGCGTTTTCCTTCAACGTGCAACACATAAATATGCGCCGACGGGCCTGACGACACCGAAGAGTTTTCTTGGTGTGCATAACCTCTCTCTCTCTATGTATATACATATATCGTACCCCCTTATAATGTCCACTGCTTCCACTCATATATATATATATATATATATATGTGTACAGGCCTGCAGGTAATCTTTCCACGCGCGCTCTCGAAAAAGTGAAAGTGGCTACAGAGACAACTGTACGCGGCAATGTGAGTCGTCTTCGCGGGCTGCCCAGGAAGACGGAAATGCGGCATTGTTTGACGTTGCTGCAGATTCGGAAGAGGGAGCTCACACCGGCCCTGCTCTCTCAGTATCCGCGCACTTCGCACAGCAAC
Source organism: Sarcocystis neurona (assembly GCA_000727475.1). Taxonomy (NCBI): domain Eukaryota; phylum Apicomplexa; class Conoidasida; order Eucoccidiorida; family Sarcocystidae; genus Sarcocystis; species Sarcocystis neurona. Next base: position 1,673,697 of record KL647312.1, on the reverse strand, counting down.
AGATACACGCAAACGTATACACAAACGTATATGTATATTACCTATATGCGTCTGGAACTCTTCATATAAATCAACAGATTCATGTGTACGTACAAACAAAGGTACAAGTATAATACCTCTACTTCATACACAAGTGTAGACGTATATTATGTGCGTGCTACCTATACGTTATACACAAGCACAGACGTAAATCACGTACGTATTTCCTACACGTTATACACAAGTGTAGACATAGATTACGTACGTGCGTCTGGAGCCCTTCGTAGATCAGCAAATTCACATGTGTGCACGCAATTGTACATGTGTGTAGCTTGTGTGCATCTGCAACACGTCACGTAGATCGACAGATACGTAAGTATATATGCACAAGTGTATACGGATATGACCTACATGCGGGTGGAACGCGAAGGAATGAGGGCCGATAGGCTTGTGCACACGCACACACAAAAGGAGCAGGAGAAAGCGACTTTTGAAAGAAGTGGAGGTGTGGTCAAGTAGAGGGCAGACAGTCACCTGGGGGGCTCGAGAGTCCACAAGACGCCAGAACGCCTGCTGCTGTTTTTATGATGAGGGAGTCCCTTGCGGCGCCTGCCTTAAGGAGTCGCGCAGCGCAGGAAGTTTTGTAGTGATAAAGAAGAGAGGCGTATGCCGCGCTTGCCGAGTAGTGCAGCTGTACGGAGGAGGAGAGAAGAGGGTCGGCAAGGGACGCGCAAAAAAAGGGTCGGGGCGTGAGACGAAGAGGAACAGTAGAAGAGAGAAAACCGGGGAGAAGAAGAAAACGAAGACGCGGAAAATAAAGAAGAAGTAGAGGAAAGCCAGGAGAAGGAGTGGAAGTGTGGACGAAGGACGGAGAACTGCAGGAAAAAAGAGAAGGCTCGGACGAAGCGCAAGACCGGAAAGGCAGGCTTCACCAGGAGAACAAAACGCTGTAGAGGGAGCCGAACGAAGAGGACAAACGAAACGAAGGTGAAGAGACTTTCAAAAGCAGAAGCCTCCAGGTGCAGCGGAGCTCTACGAAGGAGATCGAAAAGGCCAATAAACGGGCCGACACCACGTAGAAGAGAAGGGAAAAAGAGACAAAAGAGGGGAAATAGAAGAGCGGAGGGGAGAACAAAAAGAAGACGAAAAAGAAAGGAAGAGAGGCCCCCCAGAGGAAAAGGAGCGCAAAGTGAAAACAAAGAAACGTAGAAGAACTCGAAGAAGAAGAAGTTGCCGAGTCCTGGAGGGAGGGAGACGGAGGACCAACGCAGAAGAATTCAACAAAAGGGAGAAGAAACTACGAGATGAGAAGAGACAGCAAAAACAAAAAGGACACCTGCTTGCGAGGAGGACGGCGTGGGAGCACAGACGGGGAGACGCGAAAAGAAGACGAGAAGAAGGCAGCGAGAACAAAAACAGGTGGAAGAAAACGAAAATCGGCACGGAGAAGATCGAAAACCCGCAACACACGTACAGACGACTAAAAAAGAATACACGAATAAGTATGTACACCCACACATATATAAATCAATAAAGTGCCTATGCATATCCACGTATAGAAATAGACGTATACGTGGATACATATGTATATGTGGAAGCATATACACCTATACACATAAATACAAATCTATCGATATATGTATATATATGGATGACCGTAGTCGTCCGGTATGCATGTATCCATGCATATACATGGATACATACGTGTAGGTGGACGTAGACGCGTGTGGATATACGTATATATATATATATATGTGGAAACGCATACGTGAAAGAAATTATTCTTCTACGCGCATTTCGCTCCATCTTTCTCTGTATTCTCGTATGCGTGTCCACACCGATATATACATATGTGTCAACTCAGACTCGTATTACTTACTTCTCCCTCTTTCTCTCTGAATATATATATATATATATATAAAAGTCAACATAATACACGTATGTATGTATTTGTGTGTGTCCTCAAAGCTGTCTCCCATGCATGTAGGCAAACCTGTGGAAGAGCACGGATACCTATCTCTTTCTCTTTTGCATTGCAGAGCTCCTGCGACTTTGTATCCATCAACACACAAAATATTTATTCATTTACGTACATACCCTCCACGAAGAAACATATACATAGATATATATATACACGTGTGTATTTACTAATTTACGTAAATGCATTCCGCGACGAAAGATACATGTATGTATACGTATCTATGTACACATAATCACAGACGTGTACAATATACATATACATATGTATTACATACGTAAATATACCCGGCAAAAACACGTATATATATATTTTGGTTGTCTATGTATATACGTATATCCATAGACGTGTATAAAATACACATATATATACATACATATATATATGCATATGTATGTATGCGTGTACGCAAGCCCTACGAAGAAACATCGGCAGGCGCGTGACCGAAAAAGGAGAACAAGAAGAGTGTTGAGGAGACCCGAGGAAAAAGGGAATTCAGAGAAGCAGCAGCCAGAAGAGAAAAAAGAACAAGGCACTCGCACAAGAGATGCCGATGTAAGAAAAAGTAAAGGGATATATATACCTGCGCAGAGGAGTTCCAGCTGGTGAGAGCCGCGTGCAGCTCGGCGGAGCCCTGCAGCAGATCGGCTGCTTCGCGTTGCGCCAGCGGCAGATCCGTCACTTCCTGCAGCAATTCCAGAGGGTCGCAGAGGTCTTGGGCATGCAGAGAAAGCAGCAACGGCGCAGAGAGACACGGGCCGAGGCATTTCCTTCTACGGAGACACGGATCTCGAAAGACAAGCCACCTCTTACTTTTGCACGGGTGTGTCTGCTCATCATCAAGATAGAGAAGTCAACTGCGTGCACAGAAGCATCTTCCGTCTCCCCGTCTCCCTCGCCCTGTACGTGGCTACGGCTGGCCGTCTCCCCGTCTCCCTCGCTCTGTGCGTGACTGCGGCTGGCCGTCTCCCTGTCTCTCTGTGCCTCCTCTCGCTCTCCCCTCTCTCTGTCCAACTCCCGTATGATCCTCGCTTGTATTTTCTCGCTCTGTGCGTGACTACGGCGTGCCCGTTCTATCTGTCTCCCTGTATCTCTCCTCTCATTCTCTCATTTGCTTCTTCCCTGTTTCTCTCCGCATAGTTACTACGGCATGCCCATGCATATATTCGCCTTCTGCGCAAGTTCATCCAGTTCTACGCGGATATCCACATGTGCACGCGGCCGCGCTTTCTCGCTGGACGCGTTGGTGCAGCCTACTTCATCTAGTTACACTGCTGCACGCTGTGTTCAATATATACGTATATACGCATCCGTAGATGTAGGTACGTATACACGAGTTACACACTAAATGCATATGTGTGTGTATACTTAGCTATCTAAAGAGATATGCACTTGTTCATATGCACATCTTCCCATAGCATATATATATATATTATATTTATACGCGTACTATATATATATATATATATGTGTACGCGTATGTGTATCATACACATGTATATATATGTATATGTATATATATATACATAGGCGTACTATATCTATCTATCTATCCATCTATCTATATATATATATATATATATATGTTTGCGTATGCGTATCACACACATGTATATACATATATTTATATATTTATACATATGTGGGTAAGTGAACTGGCAAGTCCATCTCTGTATGCGGTTTGCATGCCCGTGTACACACACGAGTGGGTAGGATGTGACCGGCGTGCAGTGGCATTCTTCCTTTTTTGTCGAGGCAGCAGCCTGAGCAAGAACAGCAGCAGCCGCAAAAGCAGCTACGCGGCAGCGGCGGCAGAGGGTAGCCCGCAGAAGAGAGAGAAGGAAGCGGGAAAGCAAGAGGGGAAGAGTTACACAGGCAGCAGTAGCAGAGGAAGAACCAGCCCCCCCCACCCCGCGTGCAGGCTAAGTTGTGTGGACCAGACGCAGAAGCTGTGCGGAGGCAGCAGCAAGACGGCAACGTCGAGGCACCGTCAGCATCAACGGCACCGCATGCAGCGGCAGCAACATCCGCTGGGGCGGGTCGTCGCGCAGTAGCACCAGTACTCGGGGATGGTGGTGGTGCTGCAGCCACAGCAGCAGCAGTAGGCCGTGGTGCTGGCCGTGCAGCAGCAGCAGCAGGTGAATAAGCAACAACGGGCTTTCCTGTGGCTGCAGCAGCAGCCGGTGGGTGTGGGGGGGTGGTGCAGCAGCAGTAGCCGGTGACGGTGGGCTGGAGCAGCAGCAGCAGCCGGTGGGTGTGGGGGGGTGGTGCAGCAGCAGCAGCGTCAGGCGCATCAGCAACGGCGGACATCCCTGCAGCAGCAGCAGCAGCGGCAGGCGCAGCAGAAGGAGGAGAGACGTCTGTTAGAACCCACGTCAAGGAAGTAGATATCCGCCTCGTGCAGCAGGAGCACCGCGTCGCCGCCTTTTCCTAAGCAGACCCAGACAAAGAAACGCAACAGCAGAGACCGTGACGTAGAGTAGTAGCTGTTTTTTCTTGCGTGCCTTTTAGCGCGCAGAAGCTACGACGGTGGGAGAAGAGTTTGTTCGACAAGTCGCCCGTCCAAGCGGGATGGCCAAGCCCTCATTTTTGTTGCCCAGGGGACACTTCAACGTGCTGCCGTCTATCGATATACGGATATACATACATATATACACGCATGTGCGTAGAACCGCTTGATACGTGTCTATTCATGCAGAGAGAAAAGGAACGCCACCAATCCCTTGTCTCTACTTAGAATTGCCACGCCTGTACTACCGGGCACGCTCCACATATTCATACATGCACGTCTTTTTCTACACATCTACATATATATATATATATATATATATATATATATATGGATGAAGATGGATCGAAGCACTTGTGTGTCTTATGTGAAGATGCCTGTATACCGTGGGATTTACTGACAAGTACAGACTTATAGATGTACGTCTTTTTCTACGCATCTCTATATATACAAAATATGTAGATGTATATACATGGATGAAGATGGATCGAAGAATTTGAGTGTCTTGTATGGACATTTCTGCATGTTGTGAGAGTTCATGGCACCTCCGGAGATAAACAAAAATTTGAGAGAGTTTCATGCGTGGTCCACTTCTCACCGGAAGACAACACTCTCCGAAGATGGATTCACCCCCCACACACATATATCAGAAAGTAGAAACTCATCTACGGCCCACCGAACTGGTTGTGACTCACGACACCCAGAAAAAGCAGAAATGCTGCCTCTCCCATGCACGTGTACATCTCTATACGAATATGTATTTTTTGTATATTTACAGGGTTCAAACAGAAGGCTATGATGCTGAACAGAGTTAACCCTACCCACTTGCAGTTGTTTTTCCACGTACACACATCTATATCTACACACACAAGTATGTCTCCATGTGTACATGTATATATATGTATATATGAGACGTATATGTAGCTGTCGTATCCAGTTCTCACAACCAAACCACCTGTCCTACATATCTATAGCTATCTATATCTATCTGTCTCTGTATCTACCAATATATATATATATATATATATATACATGTATCCATACCTATGTACGTACATCCGTCTACCTATACCTATCTCTCTGTCTACCTCTATATTAATCTATATATATACCTGCATATTTATTTTCCAGTCTATCTCTACATCTATCTCCATATCTATATATCTATCTATGTATCTCTCTATCTATTTGTCTGCCTATCTATTTCTCTCACTCGGTACACACGAAAAGATACACATATACATATATGTGTGTGTATTTTCGTGTGTATCGCGGTGGACAGGCGTACATGAACCTGGTCGAAGATGATAAATGAATATATGTGCGTGTATATATGTCCTCTGTGTCAAGTGGAGGTGGATGTACGGGGCCGGGGCACCCACACATTTGCAAGCAATATATATAGAAGAAAACAGAATAGAGAGAAGGACGATAAAAAAGGAGAAGAAGTATATTAGAGAAGGACAAGAAGGACAAATATAAATTAGAGAGAAGAAAGGCCACCGTCTCTCTCGTGGAGGAGGCACTGCGCACGCAGGCAGCACGTTAGTCTTTGCATTGCTCTCTCTTTCGACGGAGAAAATCGACGTACACGCCAGACACGCATGCAAATAATATGTACTCCCGTGGTGCGCGTATGTTCGTCTACTCACCCACACACATACGCATGTGCATTTATCTATTATATACATACATATATATATAAATATACGCATGTGTATAAATTATTCTATTATATATATTATATATGTAATAGTATACATGCATATATAGATATATGTGCATTTTTGCCTACCACACTGTCGTGTGTAGGTTTCTATATTTAGCTACTTGTGTTGCCAACCAGGCGTGGAGAATATTCGTTCTGTGTATATATCCCACAGTAGCGACGAAAGAGCGAGAGATACTTACCAAGCCTGCCTGTCCGGCCAACGCGGTGTATGTACAGCTCACGGGTTAACGGGGCCCCCACCTGCAGCAGCAAACCCGCGGAGCTCGCGTGCGCCCGTACACGCGAACAGCCACTTGCGCATGCATAAAAAAGCAACGCGATCGATCCGTATGCGCAGACGACTGTGCGACGGGTATGGCAATGTACACATATATATATATATATAGCTATATGTATATATATGCATACCCACATCTATTAGTCAACAGAGACACGCAGGCCCACCTATACATATATATATATATATAAACGAGAGCAGATATGTACGTATGTACCGTTGTGTACAGGTGTAAACATATATAGACGTAGGCACGTGCACGTGCACCTACGTATACGTATATATATACATATATATATGTGTACGCGTGTTAAGAGAATTACGAGAAAGCAGCAGCAGTAATAGAAGCAAACGAATCAACAGCAGACGAGCAGCAGCAGCCGCACCTGCAGAACAACGAGAGGCAGCAGCAGTCCATCAAAAGGTAAACACGTGGAGCACCAGCAGGAAGAGAGTTGTGCGAGAGCAAGGGGAGCAGCAGCAGGAGCAGTCGCAGGATCTGCAGCAGGTGCAGCAGCAGGAGCGGCAGCAGGAAGAGAGTCGTGGGAGAGTAGCAGGATCAGCTCTATGTTGCTGTTGAGAGAGACAGAGAGTCGCGCGTACTTGTATAACGAGAGTAACATCGGGATAGTCCACTCCTCGGGCCGACACGTCCGACGTAAACATGACACCTGCAGAGACGCAGTACAGAAACGCAGCAGCAGCACGTAAAAAGAAACGGTGGAAAGATAAAGCAGCAGCAGACGGCGGCGCAGACATTCTCGTTTTCTTGTTGCTGTGCTGCCTCTCTCTTCCCGCTGCTGCTGTTGCTGCCGCTTCCTTCACTGGCACCGTGCCAGCGCACTTCCTGCTGCACTATAATTTTTTCCTGCCGCTGCTCGTTCCGGTTTCTTCCACTCTCTGCTGCTTGCGCGCGCCTACTTTCAGTCCTGCTCGTCGGCTTCTTCCCTGACCTCGCTGCTGCTGCTGCTGCGCCTGCTGTTCGCTTCTTCTTTTTCTTCTTCTCTTTCTTCCAACTGCCACGGCTCTGCCTCCTCCTGTTGCTGCTCTCGGGGCTCTCGTTCCTGCTGCTGCTGCTGCTGCGCTTGCCGCCGTGTCGCTCCTGCTGCTCGCATGGTGCACCCGCCTCTCTGCCTTGCTGCCGCCATCTGCTGCTGCAGCGCAGGGCTTCTCACCCGCAGAGTCTTTGCTGAAGCGCGCCGCCGTCACTGCCCTTGCGCTGCTGTCCCGTCGCCGATGCAACTCATACACACCGACGCTGCCAGCATGTGCGCAGCAGCAGCACGAACACATACATTTCCTAATACTAAAGAAATATAATAGATCCAGGCATTGACCAGTTCATACATAAATGAATATTTTTTTGTGTACACATAAATATATATATATAGATATATCACGATAGATACAGGCATTGATCAATACATATACATATATATACATATATATGCATAGATATATTTGTGTGTACATGTACGTATATATATATATATATACATATACATATGTATATATCTGTATCACGATAGATCCAGGTACTGAGCAATACACATATATACATTTACGTTCACATATATATTTTCGTGTGTATATAGATATATATACATATATATCTGTATACATATACACGCATGTATCTCTATGTGTTTATACATATGTACATTCAAATGTGTATACATACGTATACCTAAATGCATATATATGTACATATATATATGGATATACATACACGTAATCATGCATGACAAGCATCTACGGAAGCATATATATTTACATATGTGTAGACACACGCAACTATGTAAACATTTGTATGCACATATTTATATATGTGCACAGGGGTAAAGAGAGACAGAAATGGGCACGGAGAGGGCCAGTTGCAAATATAGAGAGAAGAAGAGAGAAATAGAAATCTTGGGGGGGAGAGGAGGTGCGGCAAGGCAGGCGTCACAAACACGAACTACGAAGAGAAACAGGTGCAGCTGTGGGGACTTGTGATAGAGAAGTGAAGACGGCAACAGCAGCAGCACCAGCAGCATTGCAGCGGGTAGCTACGGACAGGGAACAGATAGCACCGCACCAAAGAACGCGCGTGTGGAAGAATGTGGACACCCAAGAATTTCGAGGAAGAGACAGAGAGAGAGAGAGAAGAAGGAAGAAATCGGTGCAGAGATTCACACTGAGCAGCAACAAAGTTCGTGTCAGTCGCTCTCTATCTGTCTTTGTCTGCGTGTGTGTGTGTGTGTCGGTGGAAACTGAGAAAGGGGGAGAACAGAGGGAGCTGCGTGGACAGAAGAAACGTCGAAAGCGTAGGTAGGGGAAGTCAACAGAGGGAACGGATAGCGACGGTTGTGTGTGGATTGAAGGGCAGTCGAAAGAATAGAGAGTGGAAGATCAACAGAGAAAGAAGACCGCGGAAGAGGAAATATGAAGAGAGATAGACATGGAGAGAGGAACACTGAGAGAGAAATCGACGTCGAGAGAGAGGGCAGTGGGGAAGAGGAAGATGGACAACAGCGACAAAAAATTTGTACAGAGAGACATATATGAAGACAAAGAGACACAGAGAGAGAGAGACGGGGACACAGACGGAGGGAGAGACGGAGACAGAGAGAGACGCAGACAGAGAGACAGAGACAGAGAGAGAGACAGACAGAGAGAGAGACGGGGACAGAGAGAGAGGCACAGACAGAGAGAGACGCAGACAGACAGAGCGAGACATGGACAGAGACACAGAGAGACAGGGACAGAGAGAGACAATCAGAAGAAGAACGGAGGAAAGGCAATACACACACAGAGAGCCATTCAGATGGATAGAGACCAAGAGAGCAGGGAAGGCTACGGAGGGGGAGATGAAAAAAGAGAGGAAGAAATAGACAGAAAGAGAGATCCAGAGGAAGACGGCAAAAGGCAACACAGATAGAGAGACAGACATAATATCCACACAGAGAGAGAGAGACAGACAGGAAAGTAGATCGATGAGACGACACAGAGAAGAAGCGCCCCCGGGGAAGAAAAGGAAGTCGCGGCGAAGACGCCCACACATATATAAGTATGCCTGCACACACGTACAAACAGAAAAACCCACGGACACACATATGTGTTTCCAGACGTTTGTTCGGCAGCAACAGGATGAGGCAGGAACGATAAAATGCGGCCCTCTGCGTCTACGGGAAGAAGCAGATATAGTCGTCGCAGCAGCAGCAGAGCGGGTCGAGAACTGCTCGGTCTGCCTGGTACATCCTCCCACACAGGCAGTTCCCTCACCACGGGGGCGGCATCCCACACAAATACATATATACTAATACATGTATCTTATATAGTCATTCTACGGGTCAATATTATTCTACCAGTTCACCAACATATTTATATATATATATATATATATATATATTTGTAGATTTATAATTACAGAGGTGAATGAGTACATACATCTATAAATACTGTAGGGGTTCTTTTTTATTGTACAGGTCCACCAATATATATATATATATGTAGAGAGAGAGAGATTTACATATACATATATATATGTATATATGCAGTACATACATATATAATTATTTCACGGGGGTCACTTTTACTGTAGGGGTCAACCAATACATATGCATATATATACACACATACGGGTGAGTACCTTTATATATTGATCCGTCTATTTTTCGTGAAGTATATCTTCGTACAGACGTTGGCAGACATTCACAAATATAAATGTCTGTGATTAGATGCATCTCTCTGTCTCGTTCTTTTCCCCCTTCCCCCTCTCTCCCTCGCTGTCCATACATATGTGGGGAGAGGCGATGTGCGGCAGCAGCAGTACCAAGCAGCAGCTACAGCAGGAGCAGAAGAGCAGAACGTTCAGCAGTTGTAGCAGATAGCGAAAAACTGCCCTACGATAGAAGGGAGCGCAGAGATTTTTATCGGGAGGCAGAGGCAGCAGGGTAATTGTGTCAGATGCGTCTATCGGACAGACGCAGCAGCAATCGCCAGGGCGGTTGCTTGCGTCCTGCCGCAGCAAACCTAATGCTTCACGTGAGGGGCCAAGCGTCAGCAGCAGCCAGCGCAGCAGCCACGGCAGCGGCCAGACTGACAACGTGAGCAGAAACCGCAGCAGCAGGAATGCGGGAGCCTCACGCCGACAACAGCAGCAGCAGCCGCAGTAGCAGTACAAATGTCCGCGCGGCACCGCTCCCACCCGTCGGCAGCTGCAGCAGCAGTAGCCAAGATCCACGCGAGCAGTGGCAGTCCTCGCGCGACAGCAGCAGGACTTCTTAGACGACAGAAGCAGCAGCAGCCGCTGTGTAAGGTGCGGCAGAGGAGGACGCAGCGGTCAGTAGGCGAAAGGGCGGCAACACCGGGATCGCCAACTTCAACAGCAGCAGCAGCGACAGGACCGGCGGCCCAGGAGCCACACAGCAGCAGCATAATCAATAAAGCCAGCAGCAAGTGGACGGGTAGCGGCAGCTGAACCAGCCGATACAGCAGCAGGTCACTGGCAGGAGGGGATTCTCACCGGAGCTGCTCTCTGAACAGAGCAGCGAAGAAGGAAGTCATCCGCGCCGTAGGAAAAAAAACTGCGTGCAGCAGCGTCGCAGATTCGCACGCGCTAGATACATGCACACACGCACCTGTGTTTGTATACAATTATATGCATACCCGTACAAATGTATATATATATATATGTATCTATCGTATACATAATGAATACATATATTTGTGTGTATATATAAATATACTCATGTATATGAATATATATATATATATATTATGGACGTGTGTACTCGACTACATAGACTATGCATCTGTATAAATATATGTTGACCTACGTCGACTTAATATAGATACATATATAAATAAGTTGGTGTATACATATATATGCATATAGCCGTGGGGACTGTACCGAAAGACGTCGATTACTAATACAGAGAAATGCATATATATATATGTCTTATTCACGTACTATTCTTGGGTACAAATAAGTAATGTTATACGTAGATTATATCTACGTACATACATATAGATATGTAGGAGCAGTCAGCCCCATATAAGTCAATCCGGCTACGTCAAGCGAAGTTTCTGTTCGCGTGCTCATGTGTGCAGGCCTTTCTCAGTCTTCTCAGACGTAATAACCGCAGAAGCACAAAAGAACGCCTTCCGCGTACACATATATATATATATATATATATGTAATACCTGAATTTACTATCGTTAAAAATTTAGAACACATGCCTATATATATATATATATCCATTCATATATATCCATATATATACCTATACATAAATATATATATAAAATATATATGTATCTCGCCGATAATATATTTGAGAGCTTGGGTTGACGTTAGAGACGTCGGCGTGTCCTGAGCTGTGACTCTCTCTTTTTGTATACATTTCCATGCCTACCTGCGTGTCCCTGTGTAGCATCTATATACATATGTACATATATATACACATATAGATGCATATACATATAAATATATATACGTAGATGCACGTGTATATTTGTCAGAATATGCAGAGGACCGTTTATCAGTTATATGTGTATATATGTATTATATACCCATCTCTAAATAGTTGTCAGAGTATAGAAGAGACCGCATTCCAAATACGTGCACATATATATATATATTTATGTGTGCCTTTATATACGCACGAGTACATACAGGCAACCGAGTGCCATATATATATATATGTATGTATACACAGATCTGTATATTCGTCAGCCTGCACTAAATATCGTGGGCCAGGCACACAGGTATACATACATACACAGATCTACATATTTGTGAGCGTGTACAAGGGATGGTCGGCCAAACAAAGGTATACATCTATATATAAGTTTTTCAGAATGACCTGGGGACCCTGTGCCACTCCCATATATATATATATATATATGTATATTACGGTGTAGATATACAAGATTGTGCGTATAAAGTTAGACCCACGAAGTTGACCGCTCGTCTGTGTCAAAGACTATTCATGCGCTCGTAGCCTCAGATACACATACACACGTACACAAACATATATATATATAATATGCATACCCACGTATGTACATATATGCTCTATACGTGCATGTCTACAATATATTTTGCGTTCGCCGGAGAAAGAGCGACACAGAGAGACGAAGAGAACGTCTCCGCCGGCACACTAAAAAACCTCACCGATCTTCACACGTGTGCGCTTGCGAAACAAGGGAGGTACAGGGCCCCACACAAATATATATATATACATATATATATTTAAGGGATATATGCGTACATAGGTTGACGTGCAGACATATACATATATATATATATGCGTAGACGTGTATATATATATATGTAAAGATTGACGAGCACATATGTATGTATATATATAAACATATATGTATATATATGGGTGAATGCATACATTTATGTTATGTGTGTCCTCATAGATTGATGTGCATATATATATATATATAAATGCGTCGATGTATACATGTATATTATGTGTGCTGTCATATATTGACACACATGCGTATGTATATATATATACATATAGGGGAGTAGGAGCCTGCTACGTATTGTGCTGCATCGACGTCATTGACTGTTTTCTGCCATTGCTGCTGCAATTGTCGGCTGGGTTGAGTTTTTGCTGCACTCGCTGCGCACGGTTCAAGCTGCTGCTCCGAGTGTCTGTGGCTGCTTCTCAGGAAAAGTTTCTGCTGAAACTGCTGCGTCCCCCCGTGCGGTACTTGGCAGCTGCTGCTGCTGTCACGTGATGGTCGGCATTTTTTTGCTCCTGTTGCTGTTGCTGCGGTTGCTGCTGCTACTGCTGTTGCCGTTGCTGCTGTTGCTGCTGCTGTTGCTGCTGCTGTTGCTGCTGTTGTTGCTGCTGCTGTTGCTGCTGCTGTTGCTGCTGCTGCTGCCGTCGTTGTCTGTGCTGCTGTGACTCGTGCTGCTGTTGCGATCGCTGTAGCACATCTGTGGTTGCTGTTCCTGCGTAGCCTGCATCCGCTGCTGCCGCTGTTGTTGCTGGTACGCCGCCTGCAGCTGCTGGTGTTTGCTCCCCTTGCTGCTGGTGCAGTGTGTGTTAGTGTGTTGGGTGCGCAGTAGCATACCGAGAACTTTGTATTTCTGCGGACGTCGCGCGAATTCCTCGAGAAGCAAATTATAGAGAACCGTTGCTGTTGCTGCAGCAGGATGGAGAACCACCTGCTGCTGGACGTGCGCATGCGTCGGCTGCTCTGCTGCTCCCGCGCAACTCTGAAAATGAACTCACGCCGAGACGAGCAGAGAGATGCACGTGTATCGACACTGCTGCTTGACCTTTCCACAAGCCACTACAGAAACACGTACACACATTCAGGTATACCGGACGTACATATATATAGATATATATATGAACTTTCATGTGTCTTACATATATACATCTATATTTAGGGAGATAACTATAAATAAGCCCTCACCTGTAATGGCATAGCACGCACGCAACTTTCTGTTCGTCACACGAACGTAGAGAGATCTGCATATACACGTATGTATGTACGTACACATATATATATATATATATATGAAAACATTTACATATATACCTACACACATATATATATATACATACGTATATGTATATATATATACGTACATGTATGTGTATATACGTACACACATGTTTGTACACGTACACCTATACACAAAAACGTGGACACATACATACAAACGTGCCTACATACATTTAGGCAAGTATCCATTTACAAGTACACACACACCTATATACGAGCATATATCCCCATTCAAATACATATATATACATATCGACAAATGCATATATATGTATATATACAGAGACAGAGACGAGTAGAGGACGTGGAGTGTGGGGGCACAACGAGGAGGCAGGGGGGTGCATATCATCCGCCTGCGCACACGCGTGCCGACCCAAATAAAAGGAGTGACTTGCACACATCGATTTCTGACATACGTAAGACACGCATATATATATATATATATAATAGAGACAAGGCTGGTGTGAATTCATACATATGTGTATCTAAGACGTATATAGAGAATATGGGAGTGGCTATATACAGAACCTATACACACGCATATATATATATATCCAATATTGATGTAAACATGTCTAGACGATAGAAACCGGCGCAGCTACTGAGAGGACACCTACAGAGAAGTGTCCCATCCTTATACGGGGAACATTTATATACATAAGATGGATACATATATATCACAAATCAACAAGAAATGGATCATACGTCCACATACATATATAAGTAGAGTACGGAGCCAAGAGACAACGTATAGCGGAAAGGAAATACATATATATATAATGTGTATCATATATATATATCATACACATTATATATATATATGAAATTAGGACATGCATGTAATATATTTAATACTTTTACACATATGTGTGCTGGCGGATATGTGTGTGTGTGTGTGTGTGTGCGCAGCACAGGCGAGGGTAGAGATGTATTTAGAAATGCGCTTCCCAGCAAGAGGACATCGATAGACTTCCTGGAGCAACTCAACTCTACCGACCTCTCTTCGTCCTTTCCTACAACGTTTTTCTGATAAACGACTCCACGCCTTATTTCTCCGTTTCTCTCTATCTCTCTCTTTCCTTACATATATATATATATATGCATGCGTATATGTATAGTCTTCTCCATATGTACATACACATATATGCGCAACAAGTACATGTAGATCTTAACGTTTTTGTATCCACGTCGGCACCACACGCGCGATCCACTGCCCGTCGTTTGTGTCTGTTTCTGCTTCTTTCTGTCTCCCTTTCTTTTTCATCACTTCCTCTTTGTATTTTCTTCTTCTGCTTCTATTCATCGTTAGAGACCGATAGACCGAGTCAACACTCTTGAAACGTGGAACACGACGCAGTGATGAGAATCTCCTTTTGCCCTTCATCGCAGCTGCGGCCACTGCAATATCTCTCTTCATCGGAGGGACTGCATGCGGACGCGGCAACTTTCTTCTGCGCGGCTTCTGTGCTGACAAGCAACTTCTGCGACCAGACAGAGCACCTGCTGTACATGCGGAGCACATGCGAACGGCTGCTGCTGCTGCTGCCGGCGGCTACTGCTGCCGGCGGCTACTGCTGCCGGCGGTTGCTGCTGCTGGCGGTTGCTGCTGCTGGCGTTTGCTGCTGGCAGTGGCTGCTGCTGGTCCTGCTCTTCCGCCGCTGCTGCGACTCGCCGTCAGGCAGTTGTTCTGCTCCTTCTATTTTTTCACTCTCAACTCGCTTCTTCTTCTTCTTCGGCGCTGCGGCGATCCCTCTATTGTTCTGGGCTGTAGATGCTGCTGCTGAGGGTTGATATGGTTTTGCTGCTGGTGCTCCTCCTCCTGCTGCTGCTGTGCTGCCCCTCCTCCTGCTCCTGCTGTGTTGCCACTCCTCCTGTTGCTCCTGCAGGCTGCTTCTGCTGCTTCTGCTGCGACTGTTGCTGCTGTTTCAGTTTTGCTCTGCCGCTGCTCCTGCCCCAGCCGCTGCTTCCGTATACTGCCGCGACTGTTTCTTCCTCTCCCCCTCTGCAGTTGGAGAGTTGCTGCAGCCGTATGCCCCCGTGCGGCGGCCTCTCCCTTTCATCTGCTGCTGTCGCTGCCTGCTCTCTCTCTTCTGCTGCGGTCTGTTGCGGTCGGTGTTCCACTGTCACCTTCCTGTTACTGCTGCTGCCATCGTTCTCCCCTGCTGCTGCTCTGCTTCTCCTTTCCCTGCTGCCGACGCTGCTGCGTCCCCTCCGGCAGCCGTGCCCGTTCTCCTGCCTCCTGCCGCGACAGCCGCTGTGTCCCCTGCTGCTGCTGCTGTTGCTGCATCATCTGTTGCTGCCAGCCGGCGCGCCAGAGTCTTACGATAAAGCGATAGTTCGGTCGGAAAAAACGGCATGCAAGTTCTGAAGCAAACAGAGAGAAAAGCAACAACCGCGGCAGCTCGTCGTTCGTGCAGCAGCGGCAGTGGCGAGTAAAGACACGACACGCTCACGCAGCACCAGCAGCAGCAGACAGTAGCAAATAGCAGCAGCAGCAGCAAACGGCAGCAGCAGCAAATAGCAGCAGCAGCAGACACCAGCAACGAGCAGCAGCAGACAGCAGCAGCAGCGGAAGCGTATGATTGGTCAGAAGACGACCCGCACCTCGTCATACGTGTGTGCCACATGTCAGTTGCCAGACGTATCTAGATACGAAGAGAGAGAGAGAGGGCAGCAAGGAGCCGTTTGCTCAGGCGTGCATGCACAGGCCGAGAAGACAGGCGATCAGCAAGAAGGCTGCAGGTGTGTATATTTTTGTGTGCATACGCGCAGACGAACAGAGGCGTGTTTGACAAGAGAACTTGCAACAGCAACAAGGCGAACACCTGCTGCTGCTGCTGCGAGTCTCACGTTGGCACTGCTGCTTCCACGAGGAGCTGCTGTGGCTGGCTCAACAATACAACACCAACAGATGCTGCTTCTGCCTTTGATGCCGCTGGATCTGCTGCTGCTGCTTCGTTGCTGCTGCTGTTGTCTACGGCGGTTGCTGCTGCTGCTCCTGCTGCGGCTGCGTGGGCCGCTAGATTCGCCGTCGCTGCTGCTGCTTTAGTGCTGCTGTCGCAACGCGTGCGTGCAGGGCAGAGTTGCAGATACCTGCGTGAAAAATGAACCTCTCGCCGCTGCGTCGTAGGGTCGAAGTTCAGTCTCCGTTAAATAATAAGTGGGGATATCAAAACAGTTGACTGGATGTTGCTGCTGCTGCTGCCGGAGTGCTTTTGCTTTTGTTGCCGCGACGTCCGCTCCTGCTGTGCCGCCTGTGCGCTCCCTCTGCTCCTTTTCTGCTGCCGCAGGCGCTTTTGCTGCCGTTCTTCTTCTGCGGCTAATTCTCGTGACGCGAGTGCTGCTGCTGCTCCTGCCGTCGTCGACGCTATCACCCCGTGGCTCCTCCTGTGGCTGCTGCGCCAGCTTCCGTATCCCTGCATCGCGTGCTGCCCGTCAAACTACAAGTGCTGCTGTCGCGCCGCTTCTGCCGTTGTTCCTGCTGTTGTCGCTTCTGCTGTTGTTGCTAGTGCTACTGCTCTTATGGCTGCTGCTGCTGCTATTCCGATTTGGCACCGACTGCTGTGGCTGCTGCTGGTGCAGGTGCTGCTGGTGTGGCTGCTGCTGTTGCTACTGGTGCCGGTGCGGCTGGTGCGGCTGCTGCTGCTGGTGCTGTTGGCGTTATTCCTGCTGCTGGTGCTGCTGATATGGCTGCTGGTGCTGCAGGTGTGGCTGCTGGTGCTGCTGATGTGGCTGCTGTGTTTTTTGTACCTCGGACTCGAGAGGTGATGGTGGCAGAGAAGAGCATCGCACGACGGCGGCTGCGCGGAAGAAAGGAAAGAATCTGCTGCAAGTCATTCAAGTACCCCAGCTCTAGTAATCTGCACCCCACAGACACACAGCAGCAGTAGATAGCAACAGCGACAGCAAAAGAATGAACAGCAGCAGCAATCAACAGCAGCACCGCTGACAGAAGCGAAAATAAACAACAGCAGCAACAACGGTAAACGGAAACAGCAGCAGCAGCAGCAACGAAGAACAGCAGCCGCAGCAGCAGCAATGAAGAGTAGCGGCAGCAGCAATGAAGAGCACCAACAGCAGCAATAAACAGCAGCAGCAATAGACACCGGCAGCAATAAACAGCAGCAGCAATAGACACCAGCAGCAATAGACACCGGCAGCAATAGACACCAGCAGCAATAGACACCAGCAGCAATAGACACCGGCAGCAATAGACACCAGCAGCAATAGACACCAGCAGCAATAAACAGCAGCAGCGGCAGCTACGAAGAGCAGCAGCAGCAATGAAGGGCAGCAGCAGCAGCAAACAGCAGCAGCAACACCGCACTAGGACTACTGCAGCATGAGCCGGGGTGTTACCACCATGACAGCAGCAGCCTGCATTAGCAGTCGCCGCAGAACGACGCAGGAGCAGCAGGCATCGCAGTACCTGAGCAGAGGTCAAGGCTAACAGCAACAGCAACAGCAGATTGCAGCGGCAACGCGAGGAGCCACAGGTGACTTCTAACAGTCGTTTAATCAACGGCATGCATTTACCTAAGCATACAGAGAGAAAGTGATATATGCATAGACCAGTCTCTCTCTGAGCGCGTGATTTTTGTCCTCTTTCTCTTTCTGAGGTATACACATATACGTACATATTTATACGGTGGTATCCTAATACAACCAGCCACTGCGTATGCGTGCCTTTCTAGACTATTCGTCATATATACTTCTGTATATTCAAGTGGGGAGGAGCATATATACATACACGTATATATACACGGGCACAAACATGTACACACACACACACACACCCATATATACATACACGTATCGGTATGTATATACGCGTATACATACACACATATACATATATATAGAAATACATACATATAGATACATGGAAATATGCATACGTGTACATGAATTTGTATGTACGCACACATACGTAATTGTCCATACACATGTATACTAACACATATATACACATACTCAAACATATCTGCTTAGGTATATAAACATATACATATATATAGTACAAATACATCTATATATATATGTACGTCTACATGTCTGTAGGTTTGTGTTGGCAGTTAACTTCTCTGGCTCACTTGGTGGTAGCCATGACGCTGAACGGACAGATACGCTCACACCGGCCTCTCTCTCTCTTTATACATATATATATATGTATACATATGTATATATATGTATACCTGACTTTACACATATATGTGTATTCATACATAGAGATGAGTGAGACACACATGCACGTGCGTACACACATAAAGAAACGCATTCCCTTCGTAAAGTGCACGGTTTTCATTCATTCGTTCTTCCTCTCTCTCTGTCAATATATATATATATATATGTGCAAATGTCCTAACGTACGTGTACATATATATATATATATATATATAAATGCAAGTGTCCTACGGTACGTGTGCATATACATATATATATTGATATAGAAGGTGAAGGTAAGTACGTACACGCGTACATAAATATACATCTCTGCATGTGTGTATTCCTATAAATTCATTAAGGTACAACGCGCTCTGGCTCTTTTTAACGCTAGAAAAGTGTACAAAAAAAACTGGAGTCCACCTACACACATACACATATATATATATATATGTAGAGAGAGAGAGACGCACACACAAACAGACGGAGAATAAGGGCGTATACGTACACACATATATACATACATCCAAACGTGTGTATATACAAGCGCATCTCTGCAGGTGTGAACATATATTTGATGAGAGTTTTTTACGGGGTTTGTTGAAGGTGAAGGAAACGTTGAAGAGGAAAGTCGAATTCAGCAGGTCACTTCTTCCACAGACACTTGTAGGCAGTTTTACGTTCGTACACACGTCGGAAGACTTTCACGCAAGCACACATATATCCGCACGCATATATACATACAAACATTCTTCCTATTTTCCTCTCTGTGTCTCTCTACATATATGTATATATTGAGACCTATTTTCGTTTATATCTATACATCTACACCTATTGGTCTGTGTCCACCTGTGTGTCTCTGCACCTATCTATCTACACCTGTGTAGAGACATGTATACATACACATATATATATATATATATGTAAACACTTATCTGGCTACCTGAGTAAATCTGCATATACACACATATATACAAAGGTATACATTTGTCTGCCTACACGAGTGAATGCACATATATATGTATTTACATTTATCTGTACACATGCATCAATATATGAATACGTATACATATATACAAGGATATATACGTATACGTTTATCTATCTACCTTGTGTCAGCCTATCTAGACAGATATACACGTACACATTTATCTATCTACATGTGTCAGTCATATATACATATATAGATGTATACTTTTATCTATATACATGCGTGAAGCAGCACATATATATATGTACGTATTTGTATCTATTTCTATACATATATATATGTATATATGTATGCACGGAACTATTGAGGCAGACAGCCATACACGCAGAGACAGCAGTGTGCATATGCGTGAGCCTGGTGTCAGCAGCTGCGGTAGCAGCAGATGTTGCAGGTCCCTGCGGGAGCCTCCCTTCCCCGTCTCAACCCCCTCTGCGGACACCACCACGTGTGCAGAGGAGCGGAGATTTATATATACGTACATAAATACATACATACATATATATACATACATATATTTCTCCCTGTTTTTTCTCCTTATTAAGAGATAGGAGAAGAAGAAAGACACGCAGCGGGACGCGCAGAGAGAGGCGCGGCTCGCGAAGGATGGCGGCGTGCCACGTTCAACGTGAGAGAACGCGAGCAACGCAAAAGCAGAGCAGCAAGGGCCTCAGGCAGACAAATCCACAGAGATAGAGAAGAAGAGAAAAAGGGAAAACGAAGTAGACAGAGAGGCAGAGAGACGACCAGAAAGGGCAGGAAGAGAAAAGGAGAGCAGGGGGACGAGAAGAAGAGAAACGGGCAAAAAGGGAGAGAGCGCAGGAGGACGATGTGTTTGTATATGGCCCTGCGCATGCATGAAGATTTCTCCGAGAAGCAGAGACCAAGAAGGAGGAACGTATTGAAATAGTCATAGCAGAGAAGATAAAGGAGTCCTCACCATCAGTGCCAGCACATGCAGAGAGGAAGAAATAGATATATACATGCATAGAGAGATGAAGTCAGCTACAAGAGAGACAGGGAAAGACACAGAGCAAGCTCGAAAGACAAATGTACACATACGTTCATATATATATATATATATATATATATATATAGTAGTA
>KL647312.1:1539812-1651956 GCA_000727475.1 Sarcocystis neurona | reverse complement strand
ATATATATATATATATATATATATATATATAGGTAGACGTAGGATAAAGGTAGAGAAAGATATACACGTGCATTGATTTATATATATATATATATACATACAAAGGTAGACGTGGTGTAGGTCTAGAGAAAGATACGCACATACATTGATATATATATTTACATGTATAGGTAGAAGTAGTATAGAGCAACGGATACATACGCACATACATTGATATATATATATATACACATGTATAGACAGAAGTAGTATAGAGCTACAGATACATACACGCATATATTGATATATATATATATATATATGTACACGTATAGAGGTAGACGTAGTATAGAGCTAGAGAAAGATACACACATACATTGATGTGTCAATACATATATATATATATATATACTCAGGTAGACGTAGTATAGATCTACATGACGGTAAACATATATATATATATATATCTAGAGGGAGAGAGAGTGGCAGAGATGGATAGAGAGAGCGAGAAAGAGAGACAGAGGGAGACACACGGAAAATCACATAATGAAGGACACATACATATATTTATGTAGACGTATATAGGGAGACGTAGATCTGCTCGCGGACAAACACACAAACATATATATATATATAGATAGATAGGTAGAGAGCGTGAGAGAGTATAGACGGAGGTAGATTCGTATCTAAGCAGACATGCATACAGACGTGGGTCACGCCTATGTGTCTTTGTCCACAGGAGAACACATATGTACCTCTTCATGAGCACATGGGAGGGGGTCCAGCCCTACGGAGGAAAAAGATATGCATCCACGTTTAGAACGACGGTGTACACTTAAGTAAGGCCAGAGATGCAGCTGCAGGAAAAATGACCTGTCTGCTTCATCGAGAATGAGAAGCTGGAGCTCCTGGAGCAGAGAAGCGAAGAGAAACGAGTTTTCCAGGTGGTCCAAAAGACGGCCAGGCGTGCAGACCAAAATATGTGGCTGTCGCCGTTTGAGCAGCAGCTGCAGCCGGCAGAGGCACACGCACACATGGGCGCAGCGAAAACATCAAGCAGCGCGCGGCACCCTATATATATACACGTATATGTATGTGTACATGTATCAACGCCTGTGTGTTTCTTTCTCTAGATCTATACTACGTATATATATATATATCAATGTGTGTATGTATCTATAGCATCGACAGTGACTGCGCGAGTCCCGGCAATAGTGGAGACACGCTGCAGCAGTCTCAGCAGCAACGCACATGCGCAGCAGCAGTCCCAGCAGGCTCCGGGTACGCGCACCAGAAGCGGCCGCAGCAGACAAATCAGAAGCGCACCAGCCGCTGACATGCAGAGCCGTCGGCCAGAAGCAGCGAGCGGCGTCCTCTTCAGACACCAGCAGGGTGTGCGCACGCCTGTGTGGACGTCCACTACAACGAATGCAGCAGGTGTTCTGTAGAGAGACGCATACACCGGCTTTTGAAGAGGAAGTCAAAAAGACGCCTTTTGACGCGGTTCGGGTTCCCAGGAGATGTATGGACAGGCGAGCACCACAACAATTACACCCAGACGTACTCTCTTTCCTATGTATGGGGAAAACCCGCATCATCTTCATCAGCTACAATATACATGTGCATGTATAGATATACGTATGTATACAGACAGCTAGACGTGATGGGCAGAAGAACCCAGTGCAAAAAGAAGACTGGCCTGCATGCGGGGCTCGGCAGAATGCGTGGGTGTCTGCGCAGCACAGCAGCGGCGCGATGCGGCTGCGTTCCTTAGCATTGGCTCTCCAGCGCAGGGGGTGTGTGTACGTGGGGGGAGGGCGAGGAGAGGAAGACACATAAGAGAAAGAGACCAAGAAGAAACCTGCAGAGCGGGCAGAGGGAAGAAGTCCGTGGATGGAGAGTAATGAGACAAAAAGAGTAAAAGAGAGAAATACAGAAGAAGAAGAAGAAAATGTGCAGAGCGGGCTGAGGCAGCAAGTAGTATTTTACGTATCCGCGCGTTGGAAGCAGCTTCTCGCTTTGGGGCGAAACGCCGCTCTTAGTCTACTTTTCTTCAACTTTCCACTAAGTAACAGGTCGAGCGGGAACAGAAACATGAAGTCCCTCTTCTCCTTTTTCTTCTTCTCCTTCAGCGTCGAGGTGAGACGCTCAAGTTCTCGGGCCCGTCCCTGTGCTGAAGCAGCACCGCAGCTCTGCTGCAAACCCGTCCACGCATGTGCACGCATGCAGAGCAGTCCAGTAACTTAGAAACACACACAACGACCTCTGTCTCTGTACGCCTGTCTGTCTGTCTGTGTCTCTTTCTCCGTACGTATGTATGTGTGGGGTGGAAAGACGTAAGGCTGCCGTACTTGCGCTTACTCTGCGGGTGTACATATATGTATGTATATATTGCGCAGATATGGGTGAAGCTGTACGCATTACGCACGGTCGGTTCATATATATCTATATATGTGGGTGTGTACGTATATGTCTATATGTGTGTAGGAGGTGAATGTGGAGTGAATCTGCGTGACGTGCCCAGTCTGAAAATACACATATGTATATGCGTGCGCGGCGGAGGGGTTGAGGGTGAGAAGCTGCGTGACTTACACCCAGTCTGCGGGTATATATCTACATACATGGTGGAAGGGGTGAGACTGCATGAGATATGCCCAGCCTGTAAATACGTACGTATATATGCGTGGGGGGGGGATACGGGTGCCGCTGGGTGAGTTACGCAGGAGCTGCAGTTGAGTAAACGCCGCGCGGGTGTACAGCAGTTGGTAGGCCCACATACAGACGTGAAGAAGAAGACGAGGACTTTCAGCAGAGTATGTGCAGCGCGCATTTTCCGCAGGAGATAAATACCGCAGAAGAGACGTCGATGCGGGGAGAATGAAAGGACCGCGACGATATCGCTGAAAAGAGAGAGACGCGGCACGGAAGCGCGCGCGTTGGCTGGGCGCAGGCGAATACATCGAGAGGCTGCGGGGCGGACAGCGGAGAAGGCACACGAATAAGAAGAGGAGAGGGAGAAGAGGAGGAAGATAAAAAAGGGAAGACGAAGAAGTGGGTGAAGCAGAAATATTCAAGAAGAAGAAAGGCAGGTGGATAAGGAGAGAGTGAGAGAGATAGAGGAAAAGAAAAGCCAAGAAGAGAGTCTCTTCAGCAACTGCTGCTGCTGCTGCAGAAAAGCCTACCTCGTCAGCCTTGCGCGGCGTCCCCCCTGTCAAAGCAGCAACGGCGAGAGGATGGAAAGAAACGAGTTGTTCCGCTTCTCTTGCGATCTGGGACAGAGGGAAGAAGCAGCTTGGACAGAAGAGGCGAGTGTACGTACACCGCGGAGGCGCAGAGTCTGGGTCCGGCGGAAGGAAACGCCGCTCGGATGGAAGAACCGAATGTACGTACACCGGGAAATCGCCATTTCGCAGTCTAGAGAGAAGGTTGCTTAAACAGAAGAAGCGAGTGTACGTACACCGGGAAAGAGTAACTTCTCAGCCCAGCAGAAGAAATAGACGCTCAAACAGAAGAGCGAGTGTACGCACAATGTGGCAGACCACGTGCTCCTGCGCACACAGAACCACACGCATGCAGCCAGGCAGTGGTGGATTTCTATGCGCCTGCCTCGGGATGGCCGTCCCTGGGTACGCACGCGCAGCTCCTTGTATCCACGTAGGCATGCGCATGTGTATCTATCTAGCCATGTACGCATATATATATATATATATATATATTTCTGCATGCGCGTGGACAAATACAGATTTCTTCGTACGCACGTAGACGTATATGGATTTGTACATATGGATGTATACGGCTTTTTTTGTATGTGTAGCACATGTGTATGAAGACCTTCTGGCGTACGTGTGTATACTTTTGCATGTGCGTTGTTGCGGTGAATTTTTTATATGCATAGATGTCTGCTAAATACGTATATGCATGGGTGTACATACGTACGCATGTGCGCTTCATGCGGGACATGTGTTTTCCGCTCTGTGTATGTATAAGGGCGGTGTGTATGGATATTACGTGTGAACGACGTGTACGTTGGTGGGCGTGTGTGAGCAAAAGCGGGCACGTGTGCATCTATGTATGAATATGTGTAGGCACCTACACAAACGTATATGTAAACGTACGTATATATGTATACGTGTGCGCGCGTGTATCTAAATGAATGTATCTATCTGTATACGTATGTGTATGTACATATGTGTCCGTGTGTATGTGCTTGTATATGTAGATCTATGTATGCGTGTAAGTACAAGCATGTGTGTGTGTATGTATGTACGTATATTTATACGCATATATACACGTATGTGCATGTCCGTGTATGTACGTACGTATGTATTTGCATGTATACGTGCACGTACATATATGCATACGCATATGCATTTGTATGTATATGTATGTACGTATATGTATACGCATGTCACTGTGTATGTGTATGTACGTACGTGTGTATATGCATGTATATGTAAATGTATGTGTATGTTTGAGTACCCGTCTTGGCACACATATATGTAGGTATGTATGTATGTGCGTGGACATGCGTCTGTACCTACGTGTCCCTGAGTACAAATGCATAAATGTGTAAATGATTGTGCGTGCACACGCATATACAAATACACACGTCGAGTCATGCATATATATATATATATATATATATGCACGGCTTGACGTGTATACGTGGGTGTACGTACGTATGTGTATGTATCTATGTACACGCACGCATAGCCCTGGACGTGCAGTCGGGAACTGCGTGCTTGCTGTTGCTCAACCGTCTCTCTCGACGAGGTCTTCTTTTGCTGAGTAGTAGCTCTACGTCGTTAGCAATACGCCAATATATTGGGCGAATCAAAGTAACACACCAGCGTGGCCTTCCTGCTGAGGCCCTCATCTCGCATCCATGCAGAGGATATGCATGCCCGTCTGCGCGCGCGCATGCAGCTACTGGGGAACCCTCCACAGCGCCCCCTCCTCCTCGCACACGCGTGCAGCAGAATCACGGTAAGAGACGCGCATACACAGGGTGGGAAACGCGCATGCGCAGTGTGAAAGACGCACGTGCGCAGTGTGAGAGACGCACATGCATTGGAGTGCTTGTGCATGTTCGCTGCTGAAATTGTTTCCTCCGACAGCTGTCTCAGCTGTAGCCACGTAGGCAGATTGTGGCAGAGTGAACGCGACGCGCATAGGGAGGTCGAATCGAGAGAGGAAAAGATAAAAAGGCGGACACCATGGCAGTCACCTGCACGCAGCTGGTGCAGCCCCAACCCAGACACCTCTGCTGCAGCACCCTATACGCATGCAGACGCTGCAGCTACAGCGCCGCGCATGCACCAGGCACAGTGCAGCAACAGCCCGCTGTGTGTGTGTCTTCGCTGGCAGCACCCCCACGCATGAGCAGCTGCTGCCGCTTAAGGACCGGCGACAGGCAGTCGCTGCGCTCAGCCCAGCGCCCAGTCCCAACTGCTGCAGCAGCAATCCACAAGAAGCTGCTGCGGGAGTCCTCGGGACTTCGCACGTAGGCGCGCGTTGCAGCTTCTTTGCTTGTCTCTTCTGCAGCCCCTCCGCTCCTGTCGCTCTTTGCTGCAAGAGCAGTTATTCTTCCACCTCCCGCGCATGTAGCACAGTGCAGCCGACGTCCTGGGCCTGACGTCTCACGCGAGTAACGCAGGCCAGCTGTCGGCAAAAAGGAAAGGAAGCGTTTCTCTCTCTCTAAATGACGCGGCCGAAGCAGAAACAGGAAAACTGCGTCCTGTTGCTCGCCTTGTGTATACGCGTGTGCGTACGTGGCTGCTGCTGCCTGCGGGCACACGCTTTCAGCGAAGAACGGGGGTGTCCCTGCCGCAGGAGACAGATACGAGGGGGCGTGCTGTTGCAGACGCGCTAGAAGAAAAGTCCTGCCCCGCGAGCGCGCACACACACGTATCTGCTGCTGCTTCTCCTCCGGCAGCTGCTGCTGTTCCTGCTCCGGCAGCTGCTGCTGCAGCACAGTCAGCAACCGTCTCCAAACTGCTGCAGTCTCGTTGAAACTGGTGCGGCCTGCACACACGTTCGACGCTTCACTTAGCTGCGCAACCCATATGTGGGATCGCTGCTGCTGCTCCTCTCCATTCGCAGCAGCCTTTGCAATGAACAGGCGAAGCGTGCGGGCGCGGGGGAGCCTGCGGCTCCATCGGCGGGCGCCACCCGCGTAGAGCAGCAGCAGCAGCAACGAAAGTGCACAGCGTGTATCTCCACACGTATGTGTATCCCTATGCATCACGCACTGCGAAAAGGCAAAAAAGAGAAGAAGCCCGCGAGCCAACGTGTGCGGAGAGGGCACCAGCATATATGCATGAGAAGGCGGCACACGCATACATGCCATGTACATACATTTATACACGTGTACGTATGCGTGTGTGTGTGTGTGTGTGTGTGTGTGCGTGGACGAGCAGGAGACTGAGACAGGAGCGTTACCTGGACAGCAAGTTCTCTAGTCGGCGCAATAATAAGAACGGCAACGCCGGCAGGGGGCTGCAGCACCAGCTGCTCGACGGCGGCAAGAAGAAAGCAAAACGTCTTCCCAGTGCCTGTTCGCGCTTGGACCAGCAAATCTTCTCCTCTTCCTCCTCTCCCTGCTGCCGCTGCTGCTGTGCCTTCTCGCGCTCCCCTTCCTCCCCCTGTGGTATCACCCGGACGGCACCCAAGCAGCTGCACCAGATCACACACGACCATCCCCTCACACTAGCACAAATGTATATATATATATGTATGTGCATCTCTATACATATATATATATATATATATGTACGTATATCTTAGACCGCATATACACACGTGTATATATATATATGACTGATTGCGACAGGAAGAGAGAGCTGGCTATATATGAGTGTCTATATATATATATATGCGCGTAATTTTGCATGTCTACGTATATACACACAGACGAGTAGATCTACTGTATGATACACATACGTAAGCTCTACATAGGTACATACATTTCCATGTGCTTACATATATGTGTACGTACTAATATATGTGTATATATATACGTATATACAGAAACACTGATGTATACAGCTGGGTAGTCGTCTGTAAATGCATAAACCCACACATGCAGGCGCACAAATACACGGAAAAGTACCGATGTACGGAGATAGTATTCGTGTCCCTATATACACATATACATTATATATATATGGGGAGATAGAGAGGGGGAGAGCGCAACAGTGTGTACCCAGCGTATTGTACAGGAATTTTGTGTGGTGGTGCGGGGGTCAGTGCCAGTGGCCCCAGGACTTGTTCTCTCGTATGTACACAAACGGGCACAGATGCCGTTAATATAAATATATATATATGTATGTGCGTGTGCACCACGTAGAAGTGTAGATGCAAAGGAAAGATCGAGTGTACAATACTATGAGAAAAGTTCTCACGTATACTCTTTCTAGACTGCTCCACGGGTATATGCGTATATCCACATCTGCATATAAGAGCTTTCTCTGTACATTCATCTATCCATATATCTATATAAATATACACACATGCAGACTAATGTACACCACCTCTCTCTCTCTCTATATATATATATACTTGCATTATTTGCACACGCATGCTATCTCTCTCTCTATATATGTACGAACGCACACGCGCGCTATCTGTCTCTCTGCACATATATATATATATATATATACATGCACACGCGTGCCATCTCTTTCTCTGTGTGTATACATATATATATATATGTATATATGTGTACACGTATGTGTCTGTCTGTGTACCTGTGGCAGCAAAACTTGCTGCTCCTGAGTGAGACACGTGTACTGGAGCAGCAGCGCAACAGCGCGTCGTGATTTTTCGGATACTTTGCATGCGTCGAATATTTCTTCGAGACTTCGTGCATCCTGCTGCTTCTGTTGGTTCTCCTGCTGCTCCTGCTGCTGCTTTGGCTGCTTCTCCTGCTGCCTTGTCTGACGCTGCGGCTGCCTCTGCTGCTGCTGCTGCTGCTCCTGCTGCAGCTTCTCTGCGGCCCGCTGCTGCTGCAGGTGCCCCTGCCAAGGCTCGACGTGCTGCTGTCGGTGCTGCTGAAATCTCTCCTGGTGTAGCTGCGCCTCCTGATGCTGCTGCTGCTCCTGCTGCCGCGTTTCCTTTTCCGCACGCTGTTGCTGCCGAGGCGCGCGCCGCTGCTGCAGTCCTTGCTGCCGCCACGCTCTCCCTCCGGCAGCTGTCACATATGCTGCCGCTCCTGCCGGGCGCTCTTCCTCCGCTGCTCCTGCTGCTGCGCTCCCTTCTCCTGCTGCTACTTCTGCTGCTGCCGTTTCTTCTTCTGAGGTCGCAGATTCTTCTGCTGCTTCACTTCCATCTGCCCCTGCCGTTTTTTCTGCTGCTGCTTCTTCAGTTCCTGCGTTCTCTTCTGCTGCTGCAAATTCTTCTGCTGCACTTTTCTTTACTGCTGCTGCTGCTTCTTCCCCTCCAACTGCACTTGCTTCTGATGGTGCAGTTTTTGCTGCTCCTGCGGAGTCGCTTGCTGACGCCGCCGTATCTGCAACTTCTCGCTGTCCGTCCCCGAGGAAGTTTTCTGACGCCCTTTCCACTGCTCCTCCTGCCTTCTGTTGTCCAGCAGCAGCAGCAGCCGTGAAAGAACTCCGTGTTGCGGGGGAAGGTGAGTTTGCTGGCGCCTTGCCTGTTGCTGCCTCTCCTGCTGCTGTCGTTGCTGACACTGCTGTCGCTGCTTCGTCTCCTGCTGCGGCCCCTACTAGAGCAGTCGAAGAGGAACGAAGGGGCAGCGTGGAAAAAAAGAGAACGCATCGTCTGCAGCACCACCGGTAAACGGAAGCTTCCATATTCACGCCTCCACCGCGCGTGCTGCTGCTGCTGCTGACGCTGCTGCTGCTGTTGCTGCTGCTCGTGGTGCTGTTGCCGCTCCTGCTCCTCCTGCTGTTGCTGCTGCTGCTCCTGCTGCTGTTGCTGCTGCTCCTACTGCTGCTGTTGCTCCTGCTGCAGTCACAAATCCCGCCTACGCTGCGCCTTACCTGCATGGTGTCGCTGCTGCTGCTAGGTATCCTGCTGCGGAGGCTGAGTGTTGCTCTGCTGTTGCTGCTTCGGCTGCAATGGCTATTTCTTGCGCTGCTGGAGCAGTCGCTGCTCTTGTTTTGGCGAGGGCTCTTGCTGGTGCAGCAGAGCCTGCTGTAGCTGCCACGTTTGCTCCCACCATATCTATAGCACAGCACAGACAGTCTGCTGCTCATTGCGCCGTTTAAACTGCCGCCGCTACCGTGTCTTCTAGGGTAGCTTCCCCTCTTGCTGCTTGCGGTTGAACTGCTTCTGCTGCTGCTATTTAATAAGGCGGCACTGCTGCTACTGCTGCAGGGCAACAGGCTGTGAGTGCTGCTGCTCCTTTCCCAGTTCCATTGCAACTCAGAAACGATGCCGCTGCTGCTCCATGACGGCCAGCAGCGGGTCGTCGTCAGGCAGTCGATGTTTTTGCCACTGCTGTCCCGAAGGCTGCTACCTGGAAGGCTGCTGCCGCGAAGGTTGCTGCCTTTGCTGCTGCTGCCGCCGTTGCTGCTTCTGCTGCTGCTGCTGCCCCTGCTGCTGCCTCTGCTGCCGACCGTGCTGCTGACGCTTCTCACACAAGGTGGCGGCACCCCAGGCAAGGGAGGGAAGAAGAGTCCGCATACGGTCAGCAAGAATGCTTCCTGCACTACACTGTATCTGCTGCAGCTGCTGCAGCCGTTGTCGCTCCTGAGCAGCACTGCCTTCCCCTGCGGCTGTCGTTGCGGCTCGGCCAGCTGCTCTTTGACGACGGAGTGCTGTTGCTGCTGCTGCTGCTGCTCCGGGCACAGCAACGCGGGACGCAAGCGGGACGCTCTTTTCGTACCTGCTGCTGCTTCTGCAAGGAACGCTGCTGCTGCAGGAACCGGCGGTGGGTCCCCCCAGGCTGGAGGTCCTCCTGCTGCTCCTGCTGCTGCTCCTGCTGCTCCTGCTGCTGTTCCTGCTGCTGCTCCCCCCCTTGCTGTGAAGACGCCTGCGACGGCTGGCGCTTCAGCGAAGGTTTCAGCTGCATGTCTAGTCGCGCCCCCTTGAGACTTGCAGCGTTCTGCAGCCGCTAGCATTGCTCCTGCTGCAGCAGCAGGCAGGTGTGGTGCGCCTTCTGCCGCTGCCTCTGCCTCCTTGGTCGCTGTTACTGCACACATTGCTGTCGACCTGGACGCACTCCCGCATGCTGCTCTGTAGCAGCAGTCTGCAGCCGTCGCTGCTGCATGCGTGGATGTGTGCGGAAGGGGTTCAAGAACTGCTGCTCCTCTGCAGGCTGCTGTAGCTGCAGAAAGCAGGGAAAGTCGCACACTCCCTGCTGCGGCGTCGCCGCCTCGTAGGACTGTTGCTGGACAGCCTGCTGCTGTTGGCCCCCCTCCCCGCCTTGCGGCTGCCACTGCAGCTGTCGCTGCCGCAGTCAGTGAGTCTCTTGCTGCAGCAGGTCTCGCTTCAGCAGATGCTGCTGCGGCGCCTCGAGAGGTAGCTGCCCGAGCGACGGCGGCCGCTGCTGCTGCATGCGGCGTTGCCGCCGCTGCTGCCTGTCCTGCCGATGCTGGTGCATGTGCTGCTCTCCCTGCAGCGTCTTCGGGTACAGTAACAGCTGCCGTTTCTTCTATTCCCTCATCTGAAGATGAGAACTTTGCTGCTGCTGCTGCTCCTGCTGCTCGGGCTTCAGCTGCTGCATGTGTACGAGTGGGTGCAACCGTTGTTCCCGGGGCCGTGGCCGGTACATCTGCAGACGCTGCAGCACGCGGCAACGACGTTGCTGCCGCCTCTTCATCTTCGTTCGGGGGCGTGGCTGTTGCTGCGTGTGCTGTTTTCGACGACGCCGCTGCTGCGCTGGCTAACGCCCCTCTGCCTTCTGCTGCCGCCAAGCTGCCGCGTCTTCCCCTCGCGTGGCCGACGGCTGATGAGGAGGAAAGAGCAGCAGCAGCAGCAGCAACAGGGACACAGGGAAGGTTGCAGGCAGCAACTGGCCGAGGTGCTGCTCCTGATGCTTCTGCTAGGCGCGCTGCGGCCGCTGTTGCTGTTGTCGGACATGCTCCTGCTGCTTCTCTATGTAACAGCTCCGCAGCTGCGGCAGCTGACACCTGGATGGCTCCTGCTGCTGCTATTTCGCCAGCAGACGTGGTTGCTTTTCGACGTGCAACTACTGCGGCATTACTTGCGGCTGGTGCTGCTCTCCCTGCTGCCCTACCGCCTGGCACGCCTATTGCAGGTGCCTCTGTTGCTGCTGCTGTGCAGGCTGCTGCAGGGCGTCGAGACGCTGCAGCAGCCGACAAAAAGACTTCGACTGCTGCAGGCGTCACTGCGCACTGAGGAGGCCCTCGCGCGGCAGCTTCACTTCCGGCTGCTGATGCTGCTCCTGTTGATACTGCTGCTGTTGATGCTGCTGCTGCTGCTGCAGCTGCAGTTGGAGCTGCAGGCGCTGCTGTTGATGATGCTGCCGCTACTTTCTGTGCTGCTGCGGCTGCAGCAGCTCGAGTAGGGGACAGCAGCAACAGCGAGAGGACGCGCGACATCAAAGCAGATAAGTGAAGCCGGTTCAAAAAAAAGAAGAGACACCAAATCAGCAATACAAATATACCTCATATAGACACCTGTTTACGTCCGTGGGAAAATGTACGCATACACGATATATACACGCGCACATATAAATAAGTCATTGTTATATATTTATATACGTACATTCCTACATACATATACATACGTACGTATATATGAGTGTGTACGTATACGTTCGCATTGTGTCCGTACGAGAGTTCCACTTCCTATCGCTCCATTTGCGCTACATGGACTTCCTCTTCGCATGCGTCCGTCGTCAAGTGCGTGTATTCGCAAATATATATGTACGTCTACATTTCCACGCGCACGCCCTTGGTCCGTAAAGCAGCACTTCACCACTCCCTCTCATTTTCTACGGCATGGTATGTGTGCAGATGGTGGCTCTGTAAATCTGCGCCGGACACACATGTGTAAATAAAGACGTCTGAATATAAACTTATATGCGTACATAAATATGGGAATGAATTTTTGTAGGTAGAGACACGCAGCAAGCGCGACAGGACCTCGGCGAGCTCGTGCGTCATCTGTCGCACTGGCACACTGACGGCATTGCCCACCGCGTTCCTGTATATATGGGTGGGAAGTGTGTGGGAACCTGCAAAGTACACAATTTTCTGGGCAGAGTTTTCACTTCTCACTCTTCATACCTAAAGAATGGAAAGACTTCATGATCGTTGTCTCAGTGTCTGTGTGCGTGTGTGGGTGTCTACACTTCCTTCGTGCAGGGTGCTCTTGAGGATGGTGAGGAGGGGTACCATCCCGATTCGACGGTGTAAAACGGGAAACTCTTCAATCCGGCAGAATCCTCTTCCTCTAGTGGACCATGAAGAAGTAAAATTTCAACGCGTCTTAGCTCTACAAACCTTTTTATGAATGTATGGGCACGGATCTCTCTAGCGCGTGCGGTTGCGGGGTTTTCCTCCTCCACAACGTGGAAGACACGAAGGTTCACTCCCGCTCCACTCGACCCTACACATAGATGTAGACATGTGTGCTCCACGCCTTTTCTGTGCCCTGCATCGTTGTAGAAGAGGATTTACTTTATCGAGGGTAGGTTTTAGCTGCAGCAGCGTCAACGGGAAATATGTGTTACGCTTCTTTCTGCATCTGCTGGAAAAAGGCAGCCGCGGGTAGAGCAGCAGTAAGGCCCGCGGCACCAGCTGCCGGTGCTTTCTTCTGCGTGTTGCTGCTCTGCTGCTGCAGCTGCTGCTGGCGCTCGCCGTGGAGCTGGTGCGCGTCCCTGGCGGTGGTCGGATCTGCGTCTCCAGCAGCAGCCAGGCGATCTCTCCTCAGCGCGAAGTGGGAGCAGCAGCAGTGGCGTGCCAGAAAAGAGCAGCAGCACGTGGGAAGAAGCGTGCCAGAGGCAAGGAAGGAATGCAGATACATCCCGCACACACAAAAAAAGAAGCGAGACTCCTTTCTCATATTCCTTCGCGCACGTTCGCCGCGTCGAGACGCCTCAACGACGCAGGCAACGCATGCAGCAGGACCCCACATGGCAAAGGAAGCGTCCCACCTAGCCGGCAGCAGCACGCCACACCGGCAGCAGCAACGGAGCACCAACACCAGCAACAGGATCGCAGCAGCACAAAAAACAGCGGGACTGCGATAGCGGCAGCAGCGCCACAGCATCGACGGCGGCAGCCACAGCAGCAGCAACAACCACGTGGGCGCCGTGATCTCACACAAGAATATATATATATATACATATATATACGTACATGCACATCTACTTCCACATATATACACACAGTATGACTCATCCGTATACCGGTGACAGAGAGGCGGACGTGAAAAGGGATAAACGTGTGGTGCTTCTACATGAGTCAAGTAGACACACACACTTAAAGCAGCAGGTAAGTGTGTGTGTGTGTGTGTGTGTCTACGTCCCATACGTGCACTAGCATCTCTCCGTATCTCCTTATGGGCAGACCCCTCTCTCTGGATTTACCTGTCTACCGAGTAAGAAAAGTGGGAAGAGAAAAGTCGAGCTTGTACTTTCCCCTCTGTAGCTCTCGCACGACGTCTATGAATAGCGAGGAAGAAAGGAGTGCGAAGAGAAAAGTTGAGACTGTATCCGTGCGTGGCTGCAGACGCTGCTGCAAAGATCGACGAGGACTTCTTTGAAAGATTTGCGTGGAGTGACGTGTGCACTCAGGAAAGACAGTCACAAGTCCCGATGTGGATTAATTGAATAAGTATTTACGGGATATGTGCAAATACGTGGTTGGTGTTTTGATGCAGACATCTATGTGGACCACGCACAGATTTACGAGATTCGTGTATACGTGTGAGGAGTGATTTACGCAGACAACTCTGCGGTCACGATTACGCAAGCAGAAGACACCGTAGTTTACCTCTATATTCCCATAGAATGCGTAGCGGAACATTGACGCCGCACCGGGCGAAGGCTTACGCACAGACACAAGCAATTTTTGCGTACGTAATATACACACGTACGTTGTCACCTGTCTTTCCATAAATCTGTATATGTATACTGACGACGAAAAGAGGGAGAAGAGCTAACGTTTCCGATGAAAACGCGTATGGAGGTCCATCAAATGCACTTCCCTAGATGCTGGTGTGCCCTGCGTGTGCCTGCGTGTTAATCTGTACAAAATTATAGCGACTTTACCGTGTTCTTCAAATTTTCCTCTGTTCTGCTTCCGCTGGGTGCCTGTGTGCTTCCAGTGAACGTACGCTTGGACTATACCAGAATGTCGCGTGGGCGCTTATACAGCTGAAGGCACGCGAGTACACTTGTACACACCCATCCCTTCGTCCTTCTGTCCCGTGTAGACCTGCACAGCCCTACACACGTGTATGCGTACGTACGTATGTACGCAAAACCATGCGTAGTCAGCTGTGTGTTATAAATAAACGGCGTCGCATATGTGCATACGTAGATACGCGCGTCACACGCGTTGTCCGCATGTAGAAACACACATACACGCGTACAACGTATATACGTGTACATGGGACAGAGCAGCGACAGAGAGACGCGCTACTTGCAGAATTGTGTAATTCACAAGCTACTGATATAGCTCACCACGTGCGTGGACGACTGTGGACGCAACACACTATGTAAAGCCTCCTTTCGAAACGCACTCGACGTCCAAAAAGACCCTCTTTCCCTCTCTAGCTGACGCATGTGCAAGATGTTTTTCGCTGCTGCATTTGCAGTACTGGCCGCACCTGCCCTCCACCCTTTTGGGGGTGCTAGTCCCTCTGACGGTGCTGCTGGCTGTGCTGGTCTTGCTGTAGCTGCTGATGTTGCAACGGGTACTGCGGCCTCGTACGGTGTGTGACGAGCTGCATCGGTCGTCGTCGTCGTGCACCGCCATAGCAGGCGGCACCCTACGTTTGTCGTTGTGATTTGATCTACTGCGAAGGATGTTTTGCCGCTGCTACTGCGTGCGGAGTGTGTCCCTGAACTTCTTTGTGTCTACTTGCGCCTCTGCATACATAAAATCCCACATATATATATATATATATATACGTATTTATTTCCTCATCTCGTGGCCCCACGCGCATATGCCGTTAAAGGTGGTCCCCTTGCATATCCCTCATTTGCTGCCAACATTGTCGCAGGCAACACGAGGTGCCTGTGCTTTAGCAGCAGCAGTCGCAGTGGTGTTACCCACACTAGTTGGAATTCTCTGTCCGTACACAAACACATACATATGCGTTTTATGCATAAAGATTTACGAACGTCAGCGTAGCACACAAATGTGCTTGAGCTTCTTGACCACGTCAGTTTGCGACTGTGTTACTATAAGCAACATCTGTGTACACATCTGAAACTTTTTCTGAAGTACTAGTAGTATCCTATCTTCACACTAAAGGGAAAGAAGACTCCTGGGAAGATACGTGCACGCGTGCACGGACACCAACAGTGTCACTGCCCTAATCAGGCTGAAAAAACACATTTATAAAGCCACAGGGTGTTTTGCAGGTTTACGGACGAAGACGCGAATGACAGTCCGAAAGATTCTCCACGCAGATACACTTAAGTGACGCAAAGACCTGTGTGTCTCTGCCTCCTCCTCATGACAGTGGCGTTGCTGCACGCGGTGACGGTGCCACTGCTGCTGCTGCTGCTGTAAAAGATGGGCCCGTTGCTGCACTAGAAAATGGACGCAGGAAATACCGCCCTGGCTGCTAAAGTCGTACAGCTGTAAAGTTTAATATATACACAGCAGAGAGAGAGGGCGCGTGAACAGTGGACAGGTAAATACGTATATGCGTCCGTCCACCGGCGTACAGCCGTAATTGGATACACGTATACAAATGCCGCAGGACTCAGCGCTGCGGTTGCTGCATCCCCTCGCATCCTTGTTAAAAGTAAAAGCGTTACACCGCTGATTGAGATTAGAGTCGTGTCCCTCCTGTCCGCCGCGCACCAGGAGACTTACGGAAGTCAGGCAGCACAACTGACTCTTCTCTGTCCACAGGTTGCCCTCTTCCGTACACGCCGCACCGCATATCAGCCACACACATGAACAGCTTCGTAGAGGGTTCCATGACCCCTGTCGCCCACAAGGATGCGTGGCAATGTGTATGCTTCTCCAAATGCGTACAAATTCATAAATATATGCATATACAAATAGGTAGAGGGCGAGACACGCACACATATGTATGTATACGTGTGTGTAGAGATGCACCGACGAAAGCGTCCAAGTACGTATCAATATGGAAATCCACGCATATAGAGATAGTTTGATGGCGATACATATGTGTATTCATATGTAGACATGTAACGAAGAAAGCGTCTATGCTGTGGCATGTGGGCTTAAGGATTCTGGTAAAAAAGCATATCACACAAAGGATGCATCGCACCGGCGTGGGTAGGTTCTACGCTTCAGCTAGAACGTCTTCTGCAGGCTAGCAGTCGCCGCCAAGTAGCAGGAGCGCTGGACCGAGCGCCAGCAGCAGCAGCAGGGGCGACGGCCAGCTGCGGCAGGTGGCGGTCGCAGCAGGAGCGGCAGATGGCGGTGGCAGCAGGAGCGGCGGATGGCGGCCGCGGAGCGAGCCCGTCAGTAACAGCAGAGGTACAGATGGGGGCCAACAGCAGCGTCGCGTGTTGCTATCCTGAACGAATACAACTGCGTAGCTGTCGCAGCTGCTGGGCAACGTCGTCTACTTGCCTGACGACAAATGAAGCTGCCGTTGTTGTTAATGCTGGACACCGACACGACCCTCTTCTGGGGCGAGGGCTCCTCCGCAGCAGTACGACTAACCGTTCAAAGTGTGTCGATTTCATGCAACGTCCTCTACTGCTGCCGCTCTCTGTGTGTGTGTGTGTGACACCAGGAGAATACAGAAGAACAAGTAGGTGCAGCTCTTTTGGGCGCTGCCCTCGCTCGTTCCTCCTGCCCATAAGGCGCTGACGGACGCGTGTTTTTCGTGCCTCGTTCTGAAGGACGCTGACGCACCCTTTGTTTCCGTGGCTGCTCCCGCAGCTCCTCCTCCGGCTGTTGCTTCTGCAACTACCGCAGCTTCTCCGGCTGCTACCTGCACTGTTGCTGCCCCGCCTTCTGCTGGAGCTGCTTCGCTCGCGGCCCCGTTTAGCATCGATGGAACTGCTTCCGCTGCGGTTCCTCCCGCTGGCTCAGATGACCCGGCTGCTGCTCGGTTTGTCCCGTTACTGCTCGGTTCGTGCTGTCGGCGCTGCCGTTCGTGTACGACCGTGTTTGAACCTGGTGTGTCTCCGGGCGTGTTACTGCACACTGTCTGCTGTAGCTTCTCCCGCTCTTTATCATTCTGGCTGCATAGTTAGGGCAGGCGTTGCTTACCAAATATTCCCAAATAGCCGTGCGAGAATATGGAAAAGAAAGAGAATCACATGCCGGTCAAGACCCTACCGTGTGTGTGCGTATGTGTGATTATCCTGTAGCGATAGTTTGCCTGTGTTGTTCAAATCAAGTTTATGTCTCCCACGTAGAGGATCCGGCCACGAGCGCGTCTGGCGGCGGTCGCATCGCATCTCTGTTGCTGGTGCGTCGGCTCCTTTACTGGACCCACGCTCCGACACTGCTCCTGCCTTCCACCTTCTCCTCGTAGTACGTACTGCCACTGCTGCGTGGATGACTCTGTAGCTGCTTCTGCTACATCGGATGCGTCTAGGCTCTTATCACATTCCGCGGTCGTTGCTTCTGTTGCTGCTGCTGCCACTGCCTGGCAGCATGTGCTGGCGCTGTTCGTGCTGTGTAGCCGGTCGGTAGTGCCGCCGCTGGAGCTCTCTACCATTCGCCGCTGCTGCTGCTGTTGCACGTGGTGCGGTCACGGGCCTGCTGCCATCTGACACTTCGACGGTTGCAATTCTTGCGGTCTGCGGGGTCCTCCTGGCTCTTCTTGCTGCTGCTGTCGCCCACACAAAGTAAGCACTACAGCGATCTGCTTTGCACTGCAAAGACAGGAAATCCTTTCGTGGTGGGAAACTTGTATTTTCTTGTGCAGCACTTTTTCACTCGGGTTCGGTCGTCCACTACCGGAAGCGGCGTGTGCTGCTGATACTCACGCTTGCGGAGGCCGGCTGCTGCCAACGACGCACCGCCAGCAACGCTAACCGTCCTTCTTTTCGGCGGGCTCCCCACAGCATCCCCAGCAGCACCAACGTGTACGCTCCTTTGCCCGTCTTCTCTGCCATTAGCCGCAGCAGCAGGTAAACTCTCTGCAGCAACACCAGCAGCACGACTATTCACAACGCCCCGGTAAAAAGAGTCACTGTAAGGCGCACCAGCTGTTGTAGCAGCAGCGGCAGACCACCTTCGCGACGACAAGCCTGCATCTCTGCTTTTTCTTCCGAGGAGACGTGACAGCAACAACGATCGTCGCTTCCCCGTAAGAGGCAACTGCACACAGACCAACTCATCTGCCGCCGGTGCTGCTGCTGAGGCCCCCCTCCAGGCGTCTTGCTGTGAGTCTTCACGCTCTCTTCCCGGCCGCTGCTGCTGCCTCTGCACCTGCGTCACCTCCTGACGTGTCGCCTCTGTGCGCTGCGTCTGCTCCAGGCTCGGGGACGGCGCTTGGCCCTCGCACACTTGCTGCTGCTGCTGCTGCATAAACGACTGCCGCTGCAGTCTGCAGGACTCGTGGTCTTGCACTTCTGCGCCCCCCTGTTCCTGGCGAGGGAGCTGCTGCAGCTCGGATGAGTTCAAAGTCTGCTGCTCCTGTTGCGACGGGACGGCATGATTCTGCAGGTCTGCTACGTCGTGCTGCAGCAGTCTGGCATTCCACGCCTGGTGTTGTTGCCACAACTGCTGCTTTTGACGATCGTGGTCGTGCTGCTGGTCTAACGGCAGCGGCATCTGAAGAGCCCCCTTCCCTTCCTCGGTCGACCGGTGCTGCTGCGGAAACTGCTGTTTCCGCTGGTGCTGCTGGAGCTGCTGTTGTTGCAGCTGCTGTTGTTGCAGCTGCTGTTGTTGCAGCTGCTGTTGTTGCAGCAGCAACCGCTGATGTTGCTCTGTGCCGTCGTTCTCCCTATTGCTCGTGGTGCTCGCTGCAAATATACTCGAACCGACGCGCTGCTTTCTGTTGCTCTTGAGCGATCCTGATACTGTATACTGCTGCTGCTGCTGTTGCTGCTGCTGCGGAGGTTGCTGCGACTGGACTTCCTGCTGTTCAGGTTGCTGCTGTTCTTCCTGCGGCTGATGCTGCTCCTGAAGAGGCACAGAGTATTTTCGAAGAGAGTCCCGACGACGCAGTTCCGCGTCACGGATCGGAGGCAGCAGAACAAAAGCAGCAGCCGCTGCAGCACGTGTTTCTCTCAAGAGTGCTTCTCCTGCAGCTGCACCAACAGGAAGGCGGGCTGGTCCACTTCCTGCGCGTTCCACTACTGCAGGCGAAGCAGCAGCCGGAGCCGCAGTAGGAGAGCCAGCAGTACGGAGAAGCCGGCCAGCCGTGGTAGTAGCAGCCGCAGTATCAGCAGCAAACAGAGGACCGGCGGTAACAGTAGGAGGACCAGCAGCAACAGCCGGCGTACGAGCAGTAAGAGAAGTAGCAGCAGCAGTGCTAGACGTAGCAGCTGTAGCGGTAGCAACAGTAGTGCCAGCAGTGGCAGCAATAGCAGGGTTCACGACAGCACAAGCAGCAGCAGGTGCGACTGAGGAACCAAGATGCGGAGGAGCTGCAGGGCCGGCGCCAGCAGCCATGCCTGGCGCAGCAAAAACGGCAGCAGATTTGCGAAGAGCCGTAAGCGGCATACTGATTGCAGTTGCAGCAGGACTAGCACCACTTTCCCCCTCGATACGTGCAGGCGGCACTGAAGCGTCAGCGACTGCGACAGCAGCTGGTGTCGCAGCAGCAGCAGCCGCAGCAGCAGCAGCTCGTGATGCAGTTTCAATCGGGGGACCAGCAAATGCAGAAGCATACCTAGCAGCAGCGGCAACGGCTGCGCTTCCAGGTGGAGCCGTTGCAGCAGGGTGAAGAGCAGGGAGAATTTCAAATTTTGCAGGGCTCCGAGTAAGCAGGGATTTCGGAGCAGCACCAGCGGGTGGGTCTGCCGCAGTTGAATAGCGCTGGTGGACGAGAAAAGCAAGGAAGCTTCTTGAACGGTGTTGAGTGCGATTTGTTGCTGCCAGCAATGATGTAGCTTCTACGGAACTGCTGCTGCACGCCGTCGGCGACGCTGCTGAGGGTGCTGCTGCTGTGCC
This sequence comes from Sarcocystis neurona, assembly GCA_000727475.1. Lineage (NCBI taxonomy): Eukaryota > Apicomplexa > Conoidasida > Eucoccidiorida > Sarcocystidae > Sarcocystis > Sarcocystis neurona. The sequence continues at coordinate 1,631,755 of KL647312.1, read as the reverse complement.
TGCAGGTTTTGCCACTGTCTTTGCAGCGGTTGCTACTGTGGGGTTCGCTGACGCCGTCGCTGCTGACGCTGCTCCTGACAGGCCACTGATTTCTGAGTTGTCTGCAGCAGCGGATAACGACTGCGAGCCCCTTTTCTCTTTTGCCCTCGAGGAAGCTGTAGACCCTGGCAGACACCCAGCTGTTCCGCTGCTGCTGCTGCTGCAACTACGTGAGAGTGCCGTGCAGCAGTCGACAATACTGTCTCTGTCACCTCCCGTGCTCATCACCGCTGAACCACGTCTGTCCCGGCTACTGCTGTGTTTCTCACCACCTGTGCTGTTGTAGCTACTCAAATTTTTTCCGTCGTTGAAGATGCTGCTACTGCTGCCGGTGCAGCTGCTGTTGCAAGCAGTTTTCGTCGGCGAGCTGCGCTCCAATGTCGTGGCGGAGGAGACGCTGCCTTCACGGCTGCTGGAAGAGCTGTTGCTGGTCCTTGTGCTTCTATTGCGTCTGCTCTCCGCAGAAGGCTTGAAATGGCTGCTGCCAGCGCTGGGCGAGGCAGGGTGATACAGGTGCTGCAGCATCCCCGTGACCGTTCGTTTCTTCTTGACCTTCACGTTTGCAACTCCCGCTGCTGCTGCGGGCGCTGCTGTTGCTGCTTCTGCTGTCCCTGCTGCTACAACTGCTGCCGCCATATGTGCTGATGCTCCGCCTGCTACTGCTGTGTCAGCGGCTGCTGCTGCTTCCAGTGCTGCTCCAGCTGTCGTGGATCCTCCAGCAATCGCTGCTAATGCTGTTGCAGCTGTCGACGCTGATGTTGCTGTCGCCTGAGAACTCGATCTGCCAATGTACCGGCCTAACTTCAGGAATGAGGACCGGGGCTCCCTTCTTGTTGTCCGCGGCAACTGTCGTGAGTCCTCTGCTGCCACAGCTATCGCAGCAACTGGAGAAGGTGGAGCGCTGTTGGTCGTCGCAGAGGACAAAGCGGGAGTACTACACATAGCAGCCTCCACGTCAAGCGCAGCACTCGTAGGAGAGTCTCCGGCCGCAGCCGAGGCAGCACCGGCGCTTGTGGTTGCTGTCGCATCACTGCCAAAACTGCACTTTCTATGTAAGTCTAGCGGCAGAGACAAACAAGAAAGATACGTCGAAGCAGCAGAAACCCACTGCTGCTGTGGTGCTACCAAGTCGAGAGATACAGCCGATAAGAGACTACCGCTGCTGCTGCCCATGCTGCTGTTGCTGCTGTTGCTGCTGCTGCCTATGCTGTTTCTGTCCACGATGCTGCTGCTGCTGGTGTCTATGCTGCTGCTGCTGTCAATGCTGCTACTGCTGTCGATGCTGCTGCTGCAGCCGTCAGGGCGATTACTACGGCTCCTGCCGATGCTGCTGTCACTCTTGGGAATTATGCTGTTCGTGCTGCCTGTGCTGTCGCTCTCGTGGTGGTTGCTATGCTTCTGTGCGTTGCTGCATCTGCCATCCCTGCTGCTGCTCTCCGCGTCTCTGTTGGGGCTGCTGCATGGGTGTCTGTTGTTGCAAGGGCTGCAGGTGGGCGTGTTGCCGCTCTGGGTGGTGCTGATACCCCCTTCGACGCTCCTGGAGCTCTGCAGTCGTGCAGAAACACCTACGCTGTCGCAGATCCACTGGCGACTGCTGCTGAGCGTCCTGCTGCTGCTGCTGCTGTTTCCTTCCTTGTTGTACCCAGCGACATCGCTGGTGTTGCTTCTACTTTTCTGCTTCTTGCTGCTGCTGCTGCTTCTACTGCTGCCGCCAGCTCTCTTGCCGCAAGCAATGTCTCCGCTGCTACTGGGGAGGGCAGACTGACAGGTGTGTGCAAGAGGCGGCATCGAGGTGCTTCGCTGCACACTGCTGCTGCTATTAAGTCCGCTGGCCGGTCTTTGTTGGATAGAGAGCAGAGAGAGAGGAAACACTCCGACTTGAGGAGGCTGCTCCTTTTGTCCCTTCGCTTGGTGCTGCTGCGGCGTGTTCCACGGCCAGCAGCAGCGCCGCGGCCGCAGGAGACGTTTGTCCTGCTGCACCTGCTGTAGCTGCTGTCCTCTGTCGTGGCTGCTTGTGTTGTCGCTTGTTCTGCTTTTTCCTTCTCTTCGTCGCGACAGGCAGACAAGAGAGACAAGAGCGGCCGTCCACAGCAGCGCGAACAGCAGCAGCCCTACCCACTCTGTGGCAGCCCCTGCAGGCATGCGCCTGCTGCATGCCTCTCCACACTGCGGAACCCACACAGCAAAGACGCGCATGCAGAGGAGCGAGGCATCAGCACAGCACGTGCATGTGCCGCAGCAGCTAAGCAGCAGCAGGGAAACAACGGGAGGCACGGCTCAGCAGGAGCTGTGCAACAGCACCGAGAAAGAGTTCCCCAGCAGCAGCACAGCAGCAGTAGTCAGCCGACAGGGCACTACACGCTGATCACTCTACAGCCCTTGCGAGAGGTCCTTCAAAAACAAACAAACCCTTTTGCTCGCATACCTTGTGGCACGTACAGAGACGCGTGTGTGCCTGCGTGCATGCATACGTGTCACACTATTTGAGTGAGCAAGCGAACATCTCCCTGCAACGTATACTTGGCCGTGCACGTGTACGTACTCGTCTACATACACGGATCCACATATATATATTTATACAGAGACAGAGAGGGGGGGAGTGCGAAAGAGAAGGAGGAAAAAGAGTAGGAGGAAGTCGATGGGGAAGAGACACAGAAAGAGAAAGAGTGGAAGAGAAGAAGGGGTAGAAAGGAAAAGAGCGGAAGAGGAAGAGAGGAAGAACAGAAAAGAAAGAAGAAAAAGAGAGGAAGCGAAAGAGTGGAAGTTGAAGAAAGTGACACACAGAGAGGAAATCAAAGTGAACGGGAAAAAGAAAGGAAATAAAAGAGAGGAAGAGAAAGCGAGGAAGAGACACAGAGAGACCAAGTCTTCCGCAGGTGCTTCACTGCAGAGACTACTCGCACACGAACGTAGGAGCTTTGCCTCGCGGTGGGCTCCGGCTGCCTCGTCGTACGCTTTACAATCTTCCACATGTATGAATATATTTCACTCATACATATATACACATATGTGTAAGACGCGCGCGCAAGACCGGATTTTCCCGTACTACTATTACACAGGCACGCACATGCACCTATATGCGCTGGAGTAACAACACCGTTACCCTTTATAAGTATGCCCACACGTCGAAAGAAAAAGGGACGGACAGAAAGAAAGTTCAGTTTTTGTCTGCCGAGCGGAAGAAGTGCAGCAGTCGTCACACCCCACAACTGATCCTCATCTACCGAGTCTCAGTCGAGGGGAGAGGCAGAGAAACCCTCTTTCACGCCCCTGCATGTCCGTACGTGAAGCCGAAGGACAGCGACTCTCCCTCAAGAAGCGCTGATATGCAGCGGCGCACTTACATTTCCTCTCTCTTCAAATCTATGTGTGTATGTGATATGTGTGTCAGCGCTCTCTCTGTATACGTATTTGCCGGCCAGTACGTTGAGGTTGCACGCAAGCGGCACCCCTCTGAGGCGACGCTTCCGTACCAGTGCCTTAGAAAGCCGCGACGCGAGGAGGAAGACGAGGGAGACGCAGCATCCGGCACAGTAGCAGAAGCGGATCAGCGCGCACAGCGACGCGAGACCTTCCTGCTGCTGCTGAAAGTTCTCGGCATCGTCGGCGTCTCGGTCTTGTGCTCCTGCTGCTGCTTCTGGATCTGTGGGGTGTATGCCTGCAGTTGCAGCAGCAGTCCCGGGTCTGCCCCACTGCAGCTGTGGTGGCGCAGCTGTTCCTGCGGTGCTCTCGTTGCTGCCCCGGTGAAGGGTAGACAGCCGTCGCGATCCCAGCTGCTGCTGCATGCAAGACACGGCTCGTCCTCGCTCTCCTCCTGCTTCTGCTCCCTTCACTGTCTCTGCTGCACCTGGCTGTGTTGCGCCTCCTGCTGCGGAAACGCAGCTGCGTCCCTGGTGTTGGCCGCTTCGCCGTCGCCACTCGAGCTGCAAGTGCTGCACCTCAGCAAGCTTCTTCACATCTGCTACTCCATTCTCCTCTCCTCCATGCGAAGCAATCGTCGCCCAGGGGATGCTCGCTTCTCTAAGTCCACCGCTGCTGCAGCTGGACCAGTTGTTGTTGCCCTGCGAGGCGCGCCGGTCACCGGTAGTACATCTGCTGCTGCTGCTGCTCCGTCTGCGGGTCTGACTGCTGCTGCAGCAACTGCCGCCGTTCTCCTCCTTGCGTCCCAACGAAAGCAGCGAACAACGTGCCCCTCCCTCTCTGCCGCGCTTCTCCGATGCCGCCGCGACCCCTGCGCCCCACCTGTCGCCTGCGGCTTCTTCTTCTTTGAGGCAACTCCTGCTGCTGCTGCTACTGAGGCGGACCAACACGACGCAAACCCCTAGCAGCTGCAGCGGCAAAGTCGCACACAGAGAGAGGAACAGAAGACCCCTGCAATTCCATTCCATGCGGCACTTGTCCCCAACGTTGGCACACACTTGCGGCCCCGCCGGTCCGTTGAAGGGCACTGCGTGCGATTGAGCAACCACCGGTGATAAACGCAGTATTCTCTTGCAGCCAGAAAGTCGGTACACATATGTATACATGTAGAAACATACACAAGCACGCCCTTCGCCACAGGCCCACTGCCCGTCAGCCCTCTCCCTCTATTCCTCCTTTCTTCACTGTATCTCTTTCACTAGGCCGATGTGTTTGTGTGTAGGTGGCAGGTAGCATCGCCCGGGCCCTCTCTAAAGTACATGTGTATAGACATATAGAAACAGAAAGACAGAGAGGGGCGTGGCCCAGGCCTTCTCTCATGTGTATACACATATACATATATATATATACATAAATAGGGAGAGAGAGGGCCCTAACCCACGTCCTCTCGTAAGAATATACAGTTACATGGATATATATGTATACACATATATATGTAGAGGGCCCTGACCCAGGTCCTCTCTAAAGTACACAGAGTCGTATGGATATATATATATATGTATGTAGAGAGAGAGTGCCCTAACCCAGGTCCTCTCTAAAGAATATACATTCATACGGACATATATATATATGTAAAGAGAGAGAGGACCCTAAGCCAGATGCTCTCTGAAGAATATACACTCATACGAATATATATATATATAGAGAGAGAGACAGCTTTGACCCACTCCCTCTCTCAAGTATATACATATGTATATATATGTATATATATCCGTCGCACCCCTGCCTTCGCCCCTCTACTATTTCCAAACTAAACCCAGATACGTAGGGACATCTATGTATCGCTACATGTCCGCGGGTGGCCACTGCGCGCACACATGTAATATACGCACGTATATGCGTAGTTCCCATGTTCTGCCCTGTGGTGAAATCTGCACTAATATTCTTCACGTTCCTGCAGTGGCCCTCTACACGCGTACGATCAAACGTATGACCTCTCGCTCTTTCTTCCTGTATTGATGCACACGTAGACACACATATAAATATATATATATATGTATATAGCAGTATATGTACACTACGCGACTTTGCACTACCCCCTGGTGCGTCGGTACACGTTAGGAAACACGGATACATACAGATGTGTGGAGGATACGGAAGGGACTAGCCGAATGTCGAACAGATAAACAAACTAGCCGACTGTCGCTCCTTTTTCGAGCGCGCTTAATTCTGCTGTCGACACATCTGCGTATATACACTCCCCTGCTGTAGATCACTGCCTGCCCCCTCGTCCATCGGGTTCCACCAAGGATCCACTCCTGCTACTGAGTTCATCGGCGGGTTCATCCTCGCTGCTGCTCTCCTCCAAGGTCTGCCTGATGCTTCTGCTCTGCCTTACGTTGTTACTGCTGCGGCAGCTTCTCTTCTGTTGCTCCCTTTTCTCCATCGTCCTCTTATTGTCCCTCCGGATCTTCGCTGCAACTGACAGCACTCTTACTCTGCTGCCGCTCTGTTGCTTCTCCTGAACGGCGCTGCCGACGCTTCGCTTGCAGTAGCTGCTCTCGTTCCTGCACTGCAGCTGCTGCTGTCGCTTCTCCTGTGGCTGCTGCTCTCGTTTCTGTTGCGGTCTTTTCGAAGCAGCTGCTATTGTCCCTGTTACAGCGCTGCTGCTGCCGCTTCTGGTGTAGACGGTGCTGGCGTTTCGTGAACCAGCTGCTCTCCTCGTGTCTTCTGCAGCTGCGCTGTCGCTCCTACTGCACAGCTGCTTTCTTACGTCTCGCTGCAGTCCCCCTTCCTTCTGCTCCTCTTCTTTCTGTCGCCTGCTGCGTCACTGTCTCTACTCCTCTCGTTCCGCCTTCGTTCGCCTCTGCCTCCTGCCCCGCTGCTGCTGCTCCTTCTCCTCCCTTTTTCGGTGTTGCTACAGCACGTCGTCGCTTTGCGGCTGCTGTAGCACCTCTGTTTGATGCTGCTGCTGCTGCTTCTCCTGTTGCGGATCACGCTGTTTTCTGCTGTGCGTCAAGGCACTGCCTAGTCAGTATAGGTGTGAGGCCCCCGTGTCCCGTACGAAACGCTCGCGCGTTTGCTCTAAAACTGCCTGCCTGCTCCTGACGCTGGATGGCTGCCACTGCCGCTGCCACCATCGCCATTCACCACCTCATGCGCTGCTCCAGCTACCACCCCCCCTCAATTTTTACTAGGCTACCCCCTACTGTCTTTTTCTGTCCGTGCACCTCTTCGCTTTACCTTTTGACGGCTCCTCTATCGCAGTCACTGCTGCTTTCTGTCTTCCCTCTGCTGCTCCCGTTGCTTCAGTGCTGCGGCTGCTGTTTCACTTCAGGCCGGTGCGCGCTTCTGGTGCGCCAGGAATGCTGCTGCTGCTACTGCCGACGCTGCTGCTACTCCTGCTGCACAGGAAAAGTGGCGCCGGTGGCGCGCTGGTGGTGCAGCACTTACCAACGCCGCAGGGACTGCAGAAGCCAGTACAGTAAGACAGGCGGAGACACCGGGCAGCAAACTCTCCTGCAGCTGTCGTGCAAGCAGCTGCTGCCGCTCTTGCTGTTTAATATCCAGGGGCCCTGGGGCGCCTCCTGTGGCTGCACTGGGTGCTCGCCTCATAGCCTGCAGCTCCTTGAAAACCCTGCAGCACCAGCAGTTCACACACGAACCTCAGCATGAAGAACTGTCAACACTTGAACGTATATATATATACGTATTTAAACATGTAGAGACAATACACGTGCATAGGTATATACACATATCTGTGTATATACAGAAAGATACTGATATAGACATACACGGATATACACACAAATATAAATAAATACATACGTGTACGCACACAGATATCGATATCTTGTCAGTACTACTTGCATGCATACACGTGGAATTCTTCAAGCAGGCTTATGAGGCATATGTATACAAATATATCTGTATATGCACGCACGTGTATATATATATATATGTATATGGGTATATGTACACATATGCGTATATATATACATATATACATAACTACATATATATATATATATGTGTATGTATGTAGATACACATGTCCATACTGTGAACACCTGCGTAAGAGTGCGCTGTATACGCGGTATCTAACACGTCTCTGTACATTCGCGTGACTGGACGATAGGTGGGACCCGCTTTTTAGCTATGGGGAGACAACAAATATCTGCCCCCCTCTTCGAACGCGTGCAGCATGTTTCTGAGACGATTATATCAAGGTGATAATTTTTATGGTTAACTGAAGAAAGAGAAATGCCAAATGTCTTCTATTTGACTACGAGGACGGCGTGTTCTGTGCGTATATATATAGATATATAACTACTGCTACCTATTTACCTGGGGTCTGTGCGTATATATATATATATATGTATATATATATGTATATACTGCTATCTATGTACACGTAGGCCGTACGTATGCATATGTATATACATATTTATTTATATAATACAGACAACTGCTGTTATCTATGTACACGTAGCCTGTACGTGTACGTACGTATGTACGTATACATGTATGTAGGTACATATATATATATATAAATACTCCTATCTCTGTACGTGTAGTTTGTCCGTATATATATATATACATACATATATGCATATATCTATGAACGGCTACTGATGCGCGTGCCACTGTTCACGTATAGAAAAGACGGTTTTCTGGGCATGCTTGAAAAGCAGCGTGGTGCGAAGGTCGCTTCGCTGCCGCGCTTGGGCGTTGTTTGCTTCTGCTGCTGTGCGGAGTGGAAAACCCCGCAGGTAGCTGCAGCAGCCGGAGCAGCAGGAGCAGCAGCAATGCACTGCTGCAGCGGAAGCCGCAGGAGGGGACAGAGCGGCACATTGACGACTGCAGCATGAGCAGCAGCGGCAAACACCTTGACCGCAGCGGAAGCAGCAGCAGCCGCAGCAAAAGCATCTACAACAGCAGCACCAGACTTTTCGAAGCCCCCTTCAGCACCAGACACGCCTGCGTGTAGAGCAGTGGCGCTACAATGCGCAACCGCGGCAGCAGTAAAGGGAGGCTCCCTCAAGCGGTCTCAAAGCCACAGCAGCAGACCATTATGCAGGGAGAACGACCGGATAAACCTTCCCACCAACAGCAGCAGAGAGACCTGCAGCAGCACCACAGCTGCTGCCGCGGGCGCGGCTGACGATGTTCTCGAGCCTCAGCAGCAGCGTACGCAGCACCACTCAGAGTAGGGCCGTCAGCTGCAGAAGACACGCATATGCACTGCGGAGTGCTGCAGCGGCAGCACACACGAGGACGCCAAGATGGCCGCTGGACTGGTCGCTGCTGTTGGTGCGCTGCATGGTTTGTTTACTCCTGGTGCTATTGCTGCTGACGCTCTCACTGCTGCGGCTGCCGCTTGCACCGGTACCACGTCTGCTTGTGCAGTCCTTCGTTGATTTGCTGCCCGCTGCTGCAGCTGCTGTTGCTCTTGCTCCGCGTCTGCTGTAAGCGCTGCTCGGGATTCACTTGTTGCTACAGCTGTTCCCGCTGCTATATGCTGCTGCTAGTTTATGCGGCGGTCGATTAGCTGTCGGAATTGCTGTTCTTCTGTCACTGCTATTTCTTCTGCTACTATCGCTGCTGTTGGTGTGGCGTTCTTAGCTGCAGTGTGTGTGCCGCTGCTGGAACCCCGCAAAGGAGTTTCACGTACTCTGAATCTGCGCGTAAGATCGCAGCGCCGAGTATCCCGATGGGAAGAATGAGCTGCAGCAGCAGCAACAATCCGAGAAACATCAAAGCCAGGCAGTAACCTGTACGCAGGTTCACCCGCTGCCCTCCCAGCACCGGGCCACACCATCCCTGGACGCACGGCAGCAACATTCTCCACCCTCTCCCCCCGTCGTTGCTTCTCATTTTGCCTCCGGTGCTGCTGTCGCTGCTTTGGCGGCGGCTGTTGCGCCGTACTGGGCTGTTGCTATTCTGCCTGACGCCATCCCTGTTATTCCTGTTGATCCGGCCGCAGCAGCTGCTGCCGTTGGAGTTGCTGTTACCGCTGTTCTCTTTGCTGCTCCTGCAGTTGTCTTCTTCTACTTCTCCTTTACAACACGCAGTTGTTCGGTTTTCTCTGTCTTCACAGTCACTTGCTCGTCCTGCTGCTCCGCGGGTGTCATACATCACGCTGACGGGCGAGACGTTGCTACTGCTGTTGCCACTTGGGTAGCCGCACTTCTCTGTTGCACAGCAGCTGGTGATGTTCTCTTTTGGGTCGTTGCTGTTCCTGGTGGTGTTGTTATTGTCATTCGCGACGGGACTAACACCGTTGGTGCTGCTACTGCTGTTGCTTCTGCTGTCGACGCAGGCAGCGATCCCCCCGTTCCCGCTGTTGCTGAAGGCAGAGGAGACTCGCGCGTGGCTGACACGTCTTGACGGTGGCGGCTCCATGGTGCTGCTGCTGCTGCTCTGCAGCAGAAGAGTACTTGAGTGTGCCGCTTCTGTCCCACCTTCTCTTCTGCTGGTGCTGCTGTGGCTGCTGCTTCTCTGGTTGCTTGTCACTTTATGGCCAGTACCGCTGGCGCTGGTGCTGCCGTCGGTTCTCTGGTCAGCTGCAGTCCTGCCGCTGCTGCTGCAGTCAACACATCTCCATGTTCTATTCTTGCTGACATCATACTGCTGCTGCGGCGGCGGCCACGCCAGGGATTTCCTTACATACTCCTGTGGCCCTCTCTGCTGGTCCCGCCGATTTGTGCTTCTCATAGAGCTCCTGTTCGTGAAGCTCACAGTCACCTATACTAGGTCGCGTTGGCAGATAGACAGTTCGCCCAAGCGGCTGTCGTAGATATCTGCGAATCGAGATCTACCTGTGTACAGATTCTTTTTTCTTCCCTTGATCTTTTGGGAGCTGGGGAGGACGACGAAGGGACTGGACAGCACAGCGGGTACGCCCGTCTACGTCTCTTTCTCAAAGAAGTTACCACCGCGCAACATTTCCCTCTTGACGTGTCGAGATGCACGCACGGCACCGGTTTGCATTTTTGGACCAACGAGCTTCGCACATAAACATATCTGCAGAGTTGTGTACGTGCGTCAACGTAGACGGATACACTGAGTGTACGCTGGGTGCACCCGGCGTGCAACATATCAACAGAGTTGTGTATCTGCTTCGACTTAGATGGATACACTGAGGGTACGCTGGGTGGTAGATGATGCGTCGCTGCTTCCTTCTGTTTTCTGCATCCTCGCGCGGGGGCTAAATGGGACCGGGCAGAGTTGCAGACACTTTTTGTCTCTTGTCTCTGTGGCTGCCTGTGCACTGAATACAAGAGAAAGTACGGAAGGATGTACCGGATCACGATGTGCCGTAGAGCACGGAAAATAAGGTGGTTCCTTCTGTATCCTCCAAAGGTGCAATATGTTTTGACGAACAGACGTCTATCTCAAACGTCAATTCACCAGCAGGCAAAAGCGCCGTGCGCCACGCCCGGCGTAGTCTGCACAGGATGCTCGCGCACAGCAGTACTAGCAGCCGCGCTGCAGGATTACCGCTGTCGCAGCAGTCGCAGCCCGAGAAGCGGTGTTGCGGAAGGGCCAGATGCAATTTATATGTACAGAGAGAGAGACTGCAACTACGTGTGCTCTACTGTCAGCAGAAGCTGCCGTGAGCGTTTTTTGCTTAAAAACGTGAGAGATCCACGGCATCATTAGAAGACGACATGGGAGTCTATCCAAAGGATGCGACCCGCACACAGTCAAAGGCGTTAAACGGAGGAAACCGGTACAAAATTTGCTTTTCCGTCAACAAAGCAGACACGCGCCCTCCACGGATCAAGATCCGCGCGCTTTACACCAGGTCCGCCCGCGCCGCTGCTGCTGCGGCTCCTGCAGGGGCTGCTCCGGTCGCGGCTGCTCCGGTCGCGGCTGCTCCGGTCCCGGCTGCTCCTCCTGCAAGGCTCCTACTCCGTATACGCGCACGGCCGACGGGCAAAAAGCTGGTGTTGCTGCTGAAGCGACAAGAGGAGGCGGCACACAGCAGCAACAGGGACAGGTGGAACCAGTGGGCGCGCTGCTCCACGAGCAGGCAGCCGCAGCAGCAAGAAGGTATAGCAGCAAGAATCTAGCGCCGCAACATCCCGCGCCTGCGGCAGCTGTCGCCCCCTGCGCGCCTCTGCATCAGCGGCGGAACGGCCTCCCCGAAAGGCGGAGGTGTACCAGCGCCGGTCGTAGCACTCCTCTGGCAGCCACAGCGACAGTCCGAGTAGCTGCGCTACGGATACGAACAAAGGCAACATCACCTTGTCTTGGCAGACAGCGAATCTTTGACCACTGCACTCCTTGCAGGAGGTGGGAAAACCACGCGGTACCTTAGGGCCGGAAAGCAGCTGCTGGCTCTGGATAATGAATGACGTGTCTCTCTTTCGTGATGGGGGATCCTGCCGCAACTCCTTCTGCAGGTCTACTGGGGGTGTCAATTGTCACCCTGTGCACGTGCACTACTTCGCAGAAATAGCTGCGGCAGAAGCGTTTGGCCTACTCCTGCGCAGAGCAGCCGGCGCAGCGGCAGCAAGAGCTCACGAAGAGGGGCTGAAGCCGCAGCAGCAGCTTCAGAAAACGAGGGTCTTTGACTTTCTTTTTCAGGCTGTGCAGCACAGGTATTCACAGAGCAGTATAATAGCAGGTATGGAAACAGTCGCTGCTTGCAGTTGAGCCGGTCCTGCACGAGCTGGATCTGCTGCAGCCGCAGTAAAAGCACCAAACCCGCTCCCGGCAACAACAGCTATGACTACAGCAGCAGGAGGTCTAGCTACACCAGCTGCAGCAGCCACATCGAAGTCACCGGTCCGTGCCGTGCTTCTCACTGGCTTCGCTGTGTTTGTTGGTGCGGCAGCTAGAACTTCACGCGCAGGACGCGCAGCTCTAATAGGAGCAGTGGCAGCAACACCGGCGGCAACAATTCTCGTAGCGGTTTCACTTGTGCTGCCCGCCCCGCGGTGTCTACGGTACATTACGGCGACATTCCCAAGAAGCAACACATCCACCGCGAAGAAAACACACGACTCATTCGCAGAATAGCGGCCGCACTGATACAAGTAGACACGCACGGAGGCGCCAGAGGTGCGGAAGAGCAGAAGAGCTAGTACGCAACTAGAGCAAGAAAGAAGGCACAAACTACCCAAAGAGTCGTTCGCGGTCCCCAAGCTCTTTCCGCCACATCCACTTTCACTGTACACAAGACTCACGTGGGTTCTTCTTCTTGTTCGTCTTCTCACTGCTCTACAGTGTGGCAAAACCCAGCCACACTGTAGGTGTGGCACCCCCACTGCCCACACGGTGCGTTTGGCTTCTCCTTTTTGTTCTTATTCTCACTCCTCTACTTCACAATCTGGCAGAACCCCTCCCATCTGGACCGTTGATGGTACACACAGAGCGCGCGTGCGCTCGTGTACACTATCGGGGCATACAAGCACCTGGAAACATACAAGCGTGTATTTCCAAGTGATCCAAAGAGGAACATCCTCACGTATGGTGACGCCTGTGCATATTGTTTGCGGTTCTTGATCCCAAGGAGAAGCGGTGTTCTAAGCTTGTGGCAGAGGAGCCTGATTTCAAATGCGGAGGGAAGCGCAGGGGAACTTGTCTCACAGAGGGGATGGAATCTTGCAGTTTCACTGTTCGCGCATCTCCTGCGCACACAGGACGGACTGGGTTCTGCTGCATTCTTCGAACCTTTCTCGTCCGCACCTGCCTTACGATGCCACAACGCCAACCGGACTTGTGAGATAATCTTCACGAAAAGTTAAGGAAGAACAGCGGAAGAACTTCCGTGCAGGACACAGGCGTAGCTTTTTGGCCCTTTCTCGAGAAACTGGCAGTGTCCGGCTCCATCTCGAAGGCGGTGCGTGAAAGACTGACTGTTGCACCAAAAGTTCAACGAGGTATTTTTGTGCGGATCTCGCTACACAGCTTCGACAATGGAGCAACAAATGAAGCCCAACAGTTGCGAGAGGGGGCAACCAAATCAACAGCCAGCCATATGGTAGACTGCTGGTGTAGAAGGCACACACTGCAGAACGCAGGCAGAACTTCGGTTCTGTGCGAGGGAAATATACACACAGACGGGCGCGATATGGGTTTGTAGACCCGCAAACGATGTCTCGCTACTACTCGTACCCAGTCTACACCGTTGAATCCTGTCACGCTTTTCTGCAGTTCTGGGAGGAGTCCGCCCTTCGGGTCGTCCGCCGGATCATCGCAGCATCTGCCATTCTGCGAGAATTCGCACTTATCAGGGTGCTGCCGCTGGCGACTGTGTTGCAGCTGCGGACTGTGCGGCGGCTGTCACTGCAGATGCTCACACGTGTGCTTCGACAGAAGTTGTTAGATAGCCTCCCCACCACTTCCCTGCTTCGGAGAGGGCCCGTGCTGCTACCGTTGCCGCTGCGTCCGAGGTGCGCCGCAGAGAGCGTTACTTCTTTCACTGTTAAGCCATCACAAACACAGGTCAGAATGGTGAAGTCCACCCGCAGTGAGACCTCCGACACACCATGCGGCGGTTTGTGGTAACACTTCTTCGTCGTGCGGACCCCAGTCGTCGTCACGGGCGGTGTAGGAGGCGCGCGGTCGATTGCGGCAGCCGGTGCAGCTAGCCGCGTCGATGGTCCACGTCGTATTATTCTGTGCCACTGATGTTCACGATAGCAGCCGGAGCTGCACTGACTGCTGAGGTAGTTGAGGAGATTGGCGAGCGCAGCAGGTACTCGAGCGGCAACGCAGATGCCCCAACAGCACACACAACTCAAAGCAGCGACTATCGCAGGCACTTGCCAGCCCAACCCAAAGCAAGCGCATCCGGCAGTGGGCAGTAAGACGATGAGCAGGGGCTGCAAGCTAGCCCAGATCAGTAGCAGCGGCGGCGACAGGAGCTGCACGCAGGTGATCACGAGCAGTAGCACCCTCCACAAAACAACACGTAGCGTCATCAACACGCGCAAGTGGCAAAGCAGCAGTGGGAGGGGGTGTGATGGTAAGTGAGGCGGGCCCACAGGCCGTCTGCCTGTGCAGCACGCAGTGTGGTAGCAGCCCCTTTTTCAGTCCCCGGCTGGGACCCTCACCAGCGGCACTGGCAGCAACAAGAGGAGCCGTAACACCACAGAGAGCAACCCGAGTGCACTCAACATCAACAAGCGTACGGGCGCAACGGCAGCACCAGGGGTGAGCCAGCAAGCGTTGTACCACAACTGTAGCGGCCGCTCGAGCAGCACGAGCAGCAGCAACGGCAGCAGCAGCGGAAACGGTGAGGTTTATAAACCGATTCTCATACAGCAGACGACCGTCGTCGCAGATGCCTCTTCGTCTACAGCACTACAGACAGACTCTCACTGAGCAGCAGCTGCTGCTGCTGCGCTCACCTGACGCAGTGGTGGTTCCCCGTGCAAGCCGGCAGCGCTGCACCCATCGTGACTGCATCAGCGCCGGTACACATCAATTGTTGCTTGTGCTGCTCCTGCAGTTTGTACGGCCGCTGCTGCCTGCGCTGCTGCTGCTGCTGCTGCCTGGGCTGTTGCTGCTGCTGCTGGTGCTGCTTGTCCTGCTGGTACTTGTGCTGTGCTCCTGCTGCTGCTGTTGCTTGTGCTGCCGTTGCTGCCTGTCGTGGGGTAGTGTAACGACGCTGCTGCACCCGTCTTCGGCCGACTCTGTGTAGTGTGCTCGACAGCTGCTCCCCTGCTCCCGAAGATGGTGTTGCCGTTGCTGCTGCTGGTGCGGATGATTGCGTTGCTGTGACCCAGTGTGGTGCAACTAGCGAGATACAGCCAGTGCCGGGTGTGCAGCTTAGTACAGCCTCAGCTAACGGTATTGGAGTTCGCAGTGGAGGCGCGGTGGCGATTCGTGCCGCTTCTCGTTTTGCCCTGCCGTCGCAAGCATTCGCGTGCGCAAGGCATGCTGCAGCAGCGGGAGTTGAAGCACCAGCCACAGAACTGCTGCAGCAGCAACAACGACAGCTGCTACGGCAGTGGCGACGGCACCTGCAGCAGCAGCGACAGCAGCTGCAGCCGCCGGTTGCCCGACGACAACGGGCGCAACGGCGGTGCGCGTATGTCTCTCCGCTTGCGTGGCAGCAGCGATGGCAGATACTGGATGCGCGACTTAAGGGCAGCGATTAAACGCTGGCGCGAATAAATCAGTAGAAGCTATGCTCTTCCTCATCCGTTTTTGCCCATGCTGTCCTTTTGCTGGGTCGTCTTCTCACCTGTTAGCGCACAAAACTGGTGTGTTGTCTCGCTCACTGCCCGTGGCTTCCAAACGGGCCGCTGGCTGTGTGTCTGCGGCAGTTCGGCAGCAGCAGCGGCAGCGTTACGTCCCCCCCGAAGCAGCTGCAGGAGCATTCACAGCAGCCGCGGCAAAAACAGGGGAAAAACAGCAGAACAGAAGCCACACAGACCACAGCAGCAGGGAGGGGGGGAGAAGCACCAGCAGTTGCAGCACCGTAGCAGCCAGGAGAAGAAAACAGCAGAACAACATCCCCGTCTTTGTGAAGACAAGAGCAACACATGCCCACAGTCGGCAGTAAGTGCTGCTCTTGGTCGGGGTGTCGCCTTGTTCTCGTTTTTCATCTTCCTGCCACTTCTTCACACTCCTCCTCCGTCTTCTGTTCACCGTACGAACGCTTCCGTCCACGCCGCGCATGCATTCTGCCCCTCTCCTTCCTTGCACAGAGTTTCTTCGTCCAGTCTGCGAAACACTTCTTTCTCGCGCTTCGTAGTCTCTTTAGTTTCCCCGGTTCACCGCTAGACTGCCTAGTTTCGTGGACATCTGGTGTTTCCCAACTTACATGTATGTGTGGATGGGGGCACAGAGAGAGGCCATGAACAACACGCGCTATCCATGTATTTGCGCATGTCTGTACAGTATTACTATATGCATGTGTACGTGTATATGTGCGTAGCTCCTCCCCGTATATCTCTCCCTATATATATATATGTATGTGTAGGTCACTCCACGTGCAGAGGCAAGTTCCGTCTGGCTCCCCTGCAGCCCTCTGTTCCTTGCTGGGTCACCCCTGTCCTCGACTCCCTTGCCTATTCGTTGATGCCTTAGTTCTAGTGCCGTTCATTTTCTCCCATCCTTCCATCGATTTTGCAGGCCTCTTCTCTTCCTTTAGCCGTTCTGCTTCCCTTTTATCTCGCGACGCCGCAGCCCCGCGCCAACTCCGTCGCGCTGCTGCCAATCCTGCTGTCGGAGACGCACACGCACTCCCGCCGCACACGTTCTTGCTGTTTCTGCTCCTTGTTGCTCCTTGTCGCTGCTGTATTCTCCGCCGTGCTCTGCGTTGTCTGCAGCCGTTGCTGCTTGTCCTGCTGCGACTCCTGCTACCTGATCGTCCCTCTCCCTCCCCTTCACGTTAAAGGTGCTGTTGCTGCTGGTGCTGCTCTGCCGTATCTGCTCTTGGCGGTGCCCTGCTGCTGCTGACCGCACTGCTGCGGTGCCATCTGCTGCTGCTGCGGCACGCCCCTCCCCGCCATCTCTTTTAACAACATGCAGCCCCCCACGGCGTCTGACGTCGGTTCTACTACGCCCTCCATTGTGACGGCAGCAGGTGCGTCTCAGCCGTCTTCTCAATAGGAACTATGTGGCAGCAGTCTCTCTTTCTGTGTACAGCTTCGTACGTACCTGTGGCTCGCTTCGAAGAAAGATATCTATGGACAACTGCATGCAGCCAGCGCTTGTCATGTACGTGGGCGTAGCCGGTCCCCCTCTGCTGTCCGTGTGGACCTCGGTGACGCAGTCGTTGCAGCGGTTTGCCAGTCTACGCATACTAACAGACGCAGTGAACTATTCTGTCGGAAACTCAGAGATAATTCCATTTGTAATATGTACACACACCTATAGAAGGAGTATTTTCTCCCATATATATATATATATATAGAAAGAGAATGTTGTATATATATATGTAGAAGAAGAGCAATCCGTCTCTACGTAGGAGTATGATAACCCCATTCAAATATGTAGACACACACGTGTAGAGCGACTGCTCTCTCGCCAGTACGTACACGTATAGAGACACACAGATATATAGATATATGTGTATATATTTATATGTAGAAAGAGAAGTTCTTTCCATATGTATGTATGTATGTGTCGAAGGAGAGCACTCTGTTTTTGGTGTTGAATGATAACCCCATCCGTAGATGTACACACACACAGACCTGTAGAAGGAGTGCTCTCTCCCATGTATATCTATATATGTAAGAAGAGACGTACATATATACGCATGTAAAAGGAGAGCACTCTGTTTTCATGTAGAACTATCGGATAGGCGGGCTTGTACATATATATATATAGGAAGGAAAAGCTTTCTTCCTCTCTGTGTGTATGAGTAAAACACAGATCAACGTATGTATATAAGTGCAAAGGCGTACGAGAAAGGGCGCGTGTGAGGGTCCAAACATATATAAGGAAAACCGATTCTTTATATAAGAAGTGGTATCTACAGAGGACACGGGAATCTCTACAGGTGTCAAGTCTTATGCACAAGCTGCATGTACAAGTATATACTGAGGGACGTCTCTACATGCATATATACATGTATATATATATACAGAGACACGCACAGATGAACCGTTTGTAGGGTGTTGCAGCACAGAGTCAACTGCAAGCCAGAGGTGCTGCAGCAGCGTGTGACTTCTCGGTGTTGCTGGTGGCGCTGCTGTGCTGCACTACAGAGGTGCAGCTCCCGTGCTGCTGCTTGCAGGCTTTGCTGCTGCTGCTACGAGATAGACACCAGACGCCTCCGCCTGCTTTTTCCCTCTCTGCGGCTCCTGCTGTTGGAGTGCTTTGCTGTACAAGGCCTGCTGCTGCTGCGCTGCTTCTTCGATTTGCACTCCGGGCTGCTGTTCGGTGTCTCTCAGCCCGTCCTGCTGCTGTTGCTCCTGTCACGCGCTCCTTTCCCACGGCATCCTTTGTTATCGCCTCCGCTGCTGCTGCCGCCGCTGTTGCTTGCCCGGTCCTCTTTTCTCCGTCCGCTGCTGCTGCTGCTGCATCCCGCTCTGCCTCGCTGCCCGTCTCTCAACAACATGCTGCTGCTTCTGCCGATCGAACTTCGTGGTCTGTCGGGGCGCTGCGCTGCGCGCACTTCTGTGTGCATGTGTGTGCCAGGAAGGTGCTGCTGTTGCTGCTGGCGCATGCGCTTTACTGGCGTGAATGCATTCGCAACATTCGTACAGATTTTCGCACACCTGTATCCACACATATAGATAGATATACATACACGTGGGCAGGTAGGCAGATGTACGTGTATATAGGGACGTGTATATACGCATTTATGTACTTATACGTGCACGCATATTCATACAAACAGACATATATATACAGACGTGGACACGTATATATGCATGTATACACATATACGTGCACGTATACATGTATATATACACATACAAAGAGATATACATACATACACGGACCCGTATGTATGCGTGTATACGCATATACATCCTCGTATACACGTATACAGAGATATACACACATGCATACATACACGGCCACGTTCGTATGCATCAGTACACATGTACGTCCATATATGTATATATATATACAATTATATGTCCGTTTATGCATACATATACGCATATGTGTGTGTGTATACATGTGTATACACAATGGACACCAGACAATAGAATAGTTCATATGTACTGCCATATATGGGACGGGGCGTTAAGTGTGGAGTGCGTGCAGGGAAGGGGAGCGCGACAGGAGGAAAAGCAGCGGCCACGAAGGTGCAGCTGCACCGCCGGCTCCAAGCGTGGGCAATGCGTGCGGTTAAAGGCCCGTCTCTGTCACATTCTGTCCTCTTCGGAGCGACTGCTGGTAAGAGGCAGCTGGGGAGAACAGCAGCAGCAGCAGCACGTGGAGACAACAGCAGTGGGAGCAGCATGTAGAGGAGAACAATAGCAGCAGCAGCATGTGGAGGACAACAACAACTGCAGCAGCGGCATGTGGAGAACAACAGCTGCAGCTGCTGCATGTAGAAAACACCCAGCAGCATGTGGGGAACAACAGCAGCGGCATTCGTGAGGAACAACAGCAGCAGCGGCAGCGTGTGAAGAACAATAGCAGCAACATCTGGAGAACAGCAGCAGCAGCGTGTGGAGGAAACAGTGGCAGCACTATAGAAGGAGGGCGTGAGGCGGCGGACGAACGACGGGAGATGCAGCAACAGCAGCAGCAGGAGGCGCCGCAGGCACAGCAGCAGCAGCAGAGGTGGGAGAAGCAGCAGGAGGGGCGTCAGTCTCAGAGCCGCTGCAACAGAAATGTCGGACGAAGGGCAGCAGCCAGAGCAGCAGCAACAACAGGGCCAGCGGAAAAGAGCAGCGCCGAAGTAGCTGTGACAGGAGGGCTCGCCGTGAAGATGGGTAACAGCAGAAGCCGTTGAAGAGAGAGGAGCAGCAGACGCATCAAGACCCGCAGCAGGTCTGTGTGGGTGCAGCAGCAGTGACAGCGCGACGTGCAGATGCAGCAGCAGGATTCGGATTATAGAAGCTGCAAAACGAGACCTGGATAGAGTGAGAATGACAACTGCAGCAGCTGCAGGAGGCACGGGGGTGCGCCAGTGGTGGCAGAGGGGGCGGGGCGGCAGCAGGAGAAACAGGAGTCGAAGAAAGGAAGAGCCCGGGAGCAGGAACGATGCGAGCAGCAGCAGCAGGAGTGACAGCAGGAGCAGCTGGTGGTGTGCAGCAAGAGCAGCAAGAGACTATCACGCTGCAGCAGAAGCGGCGCAGGACAAAGGGGCACTGCGAGAGTTCTACGTAGAGAAGGCGGGGGGAAGGACCCGTGAGGCGGTGCCAAGTGAAGTGCGTGGAGTCCTTCACGAAAGAGCGACAGCAGCAGCCGCAGCATAGCAGCCGGAGCGACAGCAGCCGACGAACGACGGCGGCAGAAGCAGATGCAGAGGAAGCTCAAGCAGTTGGAGCCACATAAGCAGCAGCAGCGGCCGCAGAAGCAGCAGCAGAGGCAGCAGCAACAGCAGAGACAGCAGCAGCAGCGGAGGCAGCAGCAGCAGCAGAAGCCGTAGCAGCAGACGCAGCACCAGCAGAGCAAGCAGCAGCAGCAGGGTCAAACGCCGGAGCAGCAGATGCAGTAACAGCACAGGCAACAGAAGCAGGAGCAGCAGACGCAGTGGCACCAGAGGCAGCAGCAGCAGCAAAAGAAGCAGAAGCCGTAGCAAGAGAGTCAGCAGCAAAGGCAGCAACAGGAGCAACGGAAGCTGGAACAGAAGCAGCAGCAACACCAGCAGCAGCAGCAGAAAGTGCCGGAGCCCGACGCATCAAGAGACGACTGTGTAACTCCATCACTAGGACGAAAGTGTGTCGTTGCTACGAGGGCAGAACGCACGAGACGCAACGAGATCGCGTCTCCTCTGTGGATGCTTCGTTGCATCGCTGTTGGAGCGGCACGCGTGCGTCCATACACGCCTACAACTCTGCAGGTGCCAAAAAAAATTCCCCAACACACCTATACATATATATATACAGGGATGTATATATATACAGGCATATGTGTGTATATATATATATATATGTACAGGCATGCATATATATATATATATACACAGGCATATATGTGTATATATGTGTGTGCAGGCATATATATATATATATATATGTACGTGTATACAGGCATATATATATACATGTGTATAGACACCCGTAGGTACATCTGTCGATAGACTGTATAGGCGTATGGAGAAAGATATGTGGAGAGGTGGTATGTTGTACATGCAGATGTCTGCGCTTTTCTTTTGTATTTGTGTGTCTAGGTAGACGACAGTGTGTTCCGGTCGCCGCATGCAGGCGAGGCTTTTTCTCCGTGAGTCGGCGGATATGTATGCGTGCTGGTCAGCATCTGCGACTGGGTGTGGGGTGTGCTGCAGCGCTGGCGGTGTACGGGGGGTACTACGTGTACCGCGGGGTGAAACTCTGCTGCTTCGATACGGAGACACCGGCGCTGCAGTCGCGTCTCCGGTACGCAGAGAAGCAGCAGCTTTACATGCGCGAGCTCGACGAGCAGCTGGCGGCGGGCCACATCGCCAGCCTCGCAGCGGAGTACGACCCTGTGGCGACGCGTCTCCCCTTCCAGCCGCTGTAAGTTTTTCGTGACGCTCCCCACACGTGTGGCTTTGCAGGTGCGAGAGGAGTGCCGGTCGCAGGAAAAAGCGCCGCTGCCTGACGTCGAAGCAGCAGCGGGGGTTCATCTGCGCGACGGGCCGCGGGCCTACGTGCGTAGAAGCTGCCGGTGTGTTGTCCGTCCCCCTGCTGTTTGCTGCGTACGGGCCGCCGTTCACGAGCTTCTTCTTGACGTGGAACTGCCTCAGTGTGTGGGGTGGGAAAAGATAGACGCGTTTCATGAAGGATGACAATATGTGTAAAGCTGCTTTATGTTGTATGCGTAGGGCGGGGGGGTTGTACGTCCATGTGGGGAAGCAAGTATACATACGCACGTGTTCAGCGTTGCTGATATTTTGGTACGGTTTCCTAACGTAAGTGTGTGCGCCTGCAGGCAGCAGCTTGACTATCTCTCTCTCTCTCTGTGTCTGTGTGTGTCTGGTGGAGTTTCGGCTGTTGCTGAAGACGAATCTGTAGGGGGCACACTTGCACATCACCCGTCTCTCCTGAAATGCATCCAGAAGAAGAGGAAGAAGCACAGGTGTGCTTCTGTGGGTGTGGCTCTCACAAGAAGCTGGAGATTGACGCTTCTCAGGTGCTCTTCTCTTGACGGTAGTAGCTGCCAACTTTGGACAGGCGGGAGGCCTCTCTCTCTCTAGATATATATCTGTGCACATGCATGTGTTTGAAAAAGTAGACACGTGTCTACAAGTGTATCCCAGACACGGACGTTGGGACTTGCTGATCTGCGTGTGTGTGTGCGTGTGTGCTGGAATGATTTTGCTTGGACCTCAGCGAAGACAAGTACAGATTTTGAGCACCTGCGTCGCGTTGCTGCTGAGATGAGAGGAGGCTCGAAGAGAAGAAGGACAGAAAGGACAAAGGAGATGGAAAGAAAAAGTGGGAAGAAAAACTAGCACAGGTGGCCGCAGCAGCATTGGCCCCGGCGGTTCACTGTGCTGCGTGGGAGCGCGGAGTGACTTTTCTCCCGCAGCACCGGAACACCGGCAGCTCTGCACCAGCAGAACTGCTTTTTCGTTTGTTGCACCCTGCCCCCTCTCGCGCGTGTGCGTGCCAGAGACGTACGCACGTAAAACGTTCAACACTCTATTTGTTTGTAGATTCCATTGCCGTCACATGTATACGTGTACCTCTCTATACTCCTGTATGTACCTGTGTGTGGAGACAAATAAACGTACGCATGCGTAGAAATATATAATTTTCTCTTTCTCTCTCTCTATCTCTCTCTATATATACATATATATATGTATACGTATGTGGCGGCACATACTTGTGTGCGTACGTGGGTCTGAAGACATGCATGCGTGTGGACAGTGTACGGTGGTAGTAGGAGTCGAAATGAATACGCGAATACACGTGGTTGCTCGCGTTTGCGCCTGGGACGGCCAGTAGGCAACGACGCATAAAGCGGGTACTCAGCCTGACGCATTTCTATTTGTAAAGGAGACGCAGCAGCAGCAGAAACGCCTCAAAGAAATTCCCCCTTGCTTTGCTGCACTGGCGCAAAACGGAGCCTGAAGTGGGGGAAGGAACAGACGGCAGCGCAGTGGCACTTTACTCTGTGTCGACGAGTAGACGTGTTTCTTACAGATTGAGGAAAAACAGGGCACAGGCACGTGCAAGCCTCTCTAAACATATGCTGCGGTGTACATCCACTGGTAACACATGCACACGATGGGCCGCCGTTGGCACACACAGCCACCACGGGCGTATGTACGTACGCGTGCGGTCTTGTGTCCGTTGTCGCCGTAAATGCCATTTGACGAGCAGAGCTTGCCATGGGTAACCGCGCAACAGCAGATGGACTTCTGTCGCCGGAGTGCTCCTCCCTGGCAACGGCATTGCCATAGCTACACCTTGTATGGGCAGTGAAGTTGTGGGCCACGAAGCTGTCTCGCATTGAGTAGTTAGCGGTTCTACAAGGTCCCACGTACACTTCTTGACGGTACGAACGCGCGAACAAAAAGCGCCATACTCTACACGAATCTCTTTTGTGGAAGGAGGCAGTCTCGTGTGAGGTAGATGGATCTTCTGCTTGTGCGGACGGACTCTGGAACCGCTGCTGGGAAGCAGCTGCCGCGGCCCCGAACCTGGTGCAGCTGATGATTTTCGGTGCAATACCACCAGCAGTAACAGCAGTCCATAAATCTTCGTGCTGCACGAAAAATTTCCGTCGTGTGATTACTGCAGCCGCTTCTCCGCCCCCGCTTCTGCTGCTGCTCCTGGTGTTGCTGTTGCTGCTAGTATTTCTGGTGGTGCTCTCGCGTATCTTTGCCCGCTCGTGATACTGCAGCTGCTGTTTGTATCAACAGGGTGCCGCGCCGTCTTCCACTGGAATACACTGTTACTGCACTGGGGAGGCTCCTGTTTTTATGGCCGGGTGCAGCGGCCGCTGCTGTTTGCTTCTAGTGTCTAGTTGCCACATCAAGTTTTCTCACGTGCAACGCACGGCTCTGCGCGGCGGGCGACGTCTCGTCTCGTTTCCTCTCTCCACGCTTCCCCCGCTTACGCTCCTCGCGTTTCCCGGTAAAGGCATGATTTTCGTACCCCTCAGCTGCTTTTTTCTTCAGCTTCTGGCCGTCATTGGAACATAAGACGAAACACATGCAGCGAGGAACGGCAGGTACAGCACTGCGGCGAACCCCGTACACTGGCAGAGCTTCATACAAAGAAAAGGTCCTTCTGTATCTAGTAAGTAAACCACCAATCACTTGCACTAAGATAAAGGCGAAGACACCCGACGCAGTTGGAGAATGTAGTAAATCGGTCTTTTTTTCGAGCTGCGTATCTATCTGTAGAGTACCGAGACGGGAGGTCGTACGTGTCTGCAACTATAATCTCACTGGCATTACGCGCTGGCTTGTTTTAATTTCTGACGGAGGTATTCAGCCTACTCCGCACAAGGAACTCACTGCAGTTTACGGGATTATAAGTTCGTATTCTTTGAACATAATTATCTATCACACAAATAGTTGCACCCGAGACTGTCCCCACGTAAGAAGAGAGGACCAGCAATACTCCTGCGTAAAGAGACATACACCTAAGAACGCCCCAGCAACAGAAAAAACATCGAAAATACTGAACCTGTGACCGTCCAACCCGGCGCATATACATATACATGTATTTCCTCCTATGGGTACGCCACGTAGAGAGTAGACACGCTACACACAGAACTGTACAAGTTCGTCTGTGTCCTTGGTGATACACCGATGCCACGTAAAAAGTAAGCTGCAGCCGAACACGTACATACGTCTACTCCGGGAACAGAGGTGAGCTGCTGAACGATGCTCTGGCGAGTAAAGACCAGCGCTGCGGATCACCTGCTAAGGCTGGCCTGTGACAAGAAAAGACGGAGGTATACATACAGGGAGACGGGGATGTCTATACATAAGCATATCTATGCAGAGAGTGAGAGACACAGACACGGACAGACACACAGGGAGACAGATGGGTGTAGGTCGCAGGCAGAGGTACAGGAGGTCGGTGTGCGCCCATCACAGGAATATGCCAGAATAGAGGCTAAAGCTTAGACAAGCGGAAAATTGTCTCTTCAAGAGTTAGCTGGCTCATCGGCAAATCTATGTACATTTACTTGGCTACTTTTTTCAATATCTACATATACATGCATAGGCTCATATTACTGGGACGTAGCACTTTATCGGGGCACGTCATCCGTGCACGGGCTGTCCTGTGTAGAAGGCGCTTGTCGAGAGAAAAATTCTGTCAGCCGTTGTTCACCTTTTGTCTCTTCTTTCGTAAACTTCACATCTCTTTCGTCTCCTCGTTAGAAATGTTGTCCTGGACCTGAATTTCACTCTCCTGTCCCTATTATGCAGATAGCGTGCTTTGATCTTTCATTCGTTTGTTTCCTTCCTTCCATCTACCTCTTTCTTTCTCTGGGAGAGGCCACTTGCAACTCGACGGGAATTAAAGTGACAAATGTTGGTCTTCTCACTGGCTTCTTCTACGGCCTCCTGCCTCTCTTTTTGTGTCTGTGGGACGACTTTGCTCTCGCAGGCATAGTCAGGCCGCAAATTCAATCTTTTTGCGCGCTTTCTCTGCAACAGCCTTTCACCTGCCACTCACAAGCGAAAGTAGGCGGGGAACTCGATCGTTTCACGCGCTCCCTCCACTACGGCCCTTCACCTGTCTACTGCTCCCTCAGCAAGAAGAATTCGCAACTCAGAAGCTGCTGAAATTTGCAAGACCCTCCTCCCACCAAGTACGCATGCGTGTGTCTTGTCCAGCCTCCCGCTCGCATGCGCTCTGGCTGCGCCACGCGTTTGTAGAAGACAGACGACGCGCTGCGGCTTCCTGCTGCAGTCTCCTAAAGAATCTCCTGTTTTTTCTCGTCCTCTCTTCCGCTTTGGGGACGGGTCCGCGGTATCTGTCTGCCTCGTAGAGATTGTGCGTCTCTGCTGGCTCTGCCCTGCCGTCTTCACGCTATGAAGTTTCCTTTCTCCTCGCCCTCTTCTACCGCCAGTCCATCCCGCCCCCCTGCGCTGCTGCATGCCTGTTGCGCTTCTGTCCCTATTTCTCTCACCGAGGACAGCATTTTGAAGGCTTTTGTATTACCGTACGCTTTTGTTTGAACTCTGGGGCCAGGGTGGAATGACTCGTCGTCTCCTTGCCGCCTTCTCTCCAACTCGTAGGCCGCCCTCCTTTCGCGGCGCGCTCTGCCACTGTCACAATGTGGAAAAGGCGAATTTACACCATTGCTGCAGACGGTCTTGCTTCCTATTGACTGAGTGCAGTGCCATCATCTTCCTTTCTTCCCCTCTCCAGGGGCTTCTGAACATGTATATCTATATGCATATACGAGGAGACGTGCAGGACGTGTGTGAGCCCCTGCGACAAAGTGCTGGGGTACGTTTTTCCTCTCAGCGTGTTTACTGAGGAATGCCACATGAGGGAGTGGGGATCTTGTAAATGATTCACACACATATGTATGCATGCATATATATCCATATCTTTGAGCGGAAGAGACAGAGCATCCGTATGAGGGTCACTATACATACATAATATATGTATATATATAGAGAGAGAAGCAGCGAGGGGTAGAAGAAGCAGTCGTATATACGGACGCGTACCTAGGGACAGATAATATGAGTGGGCGTATGTGTGTCTGTTACACGTGCTACATATGCAGGGGAGGGACTATACATATGCAAACAATGCCTACTATGCATTTACGTATCTCGAAGAGCGAAAGGCAGACACATATATACATATATCTACCTATATTTGTGTGTGTGTTTGTGTGTGTTGATGAGCGTCAGCAAGTATGACGAGTCCGCGTTGCCCACAAGGGACATGTTTCGACGTGTTTTCTCTTTTCTGGACACTCAAAAATGGAACGCATGCGCGTTGCTTTCGTGTAGGAGGCTTCTGCCGCGCCAGCACCTCCATGCCCGTCAGTCGTGTGCAGGCCGTACGACGTCCGCTTGCTTATTCGCTTTCTCTCAGAAGATCCTGCTCAGGGCGTCGCCCTTCGTCTAGTCCGCGGGAGAAGTTCCCACTTGAACTGCGTGTGTCTGTTCGGAGTGTACGTACACCGCACGAGTGTGTCCACGTTTCTTCAAAGGGTCTACAGGACGACATACACGAGCAGCCCCCTGTTTGTGTACGCGTTCCACAGACGCGTGCGGAAGTCTGCAGCAAGTAGTTTCCTCCCATATACCGGCAGAAAAACGTCGTGGTGGTTTTCTTAGTATCTTGCTTACACTTGTAAATATATATATATATATATATTTGTATGTATAGGAATGCTAGCATATTTATAGTTCTTTTATTAGTGCACCATAGACACAAAGTATATTACATATATAGATGCTGTACCTGTGCAGCTTTCACACGTGCTATTATGTAAATCTTATGCAGGCGTGAATATATATATATATATATACATATATATACGTACACATATGTGTACATACATATATGTGCACATACATGTGTATATATATGGGTATATGCAGGATCTTCTACGCAGGCGTAAACATATATATATATATATATATGTATATACATTTGTATACATACATATAGGTCTATATATTTATACGTATGCAAGGTCTTCTACGTGGATTTCTGGGGTGGCATCTGAGGCTGCGGAGAAACGGGCTGCCGTGTTGGTGTCTGTCGCGCTCGATTTTCTCGTTCGAAGCAGCAGCAGCAGCTGCGCGGCGGCAGGAGCTGCGCAGGGGTGGTCGTCGTGAGAAGCAGCAGGGAAGTCGCGGTGGCAGAAGAAAAGTCAGCGCTTAAAAGGCAAGTGCTGCTGCCGCCGTCGGTGTGGCGCTCCTGCGTTGCAAGTGAAGTTGCTGCTGCTGCTGCTGCTCCACGGGGTTCTCCTTGTGCGCACGGGTGTGCCCCAGAGCAGGCTAGGCCACGCGCATGCGCAGTGCTTCTGCTTCGATACTTCCTTCGGGTGTTGTTGCAAGTGATGCATCTACCGGCTTAAGGTTGTAGGGTCCCCCTTGCAGAGCTGCACTGCGGCCTTCATGGAAGCCAGAGGCGAAGCAGCAAGCAGCTGCTGCTGCGTCGACCACAGCAGCCACGACAGCAGCAGCAGCAGCTTCGAGTGCTGCAGCAACAGCAGCTTCGGGTGCAGGAGCAGCAGCTGCTGCTGCGACTGTTACAGCAGTTGTCGAAGAGTAGGGAAGAAGAAAAAGAAGAAGAAGCATTCGGGAGATACTGCTGCTGCTGCGTCTTCCTCTTCGTTGCCTCTCTCTCGCGCACTCACTTCTGCTGTCCCTGCTGCAGACTCGTCGTGTTCGTCTGCCAAAAGCGCGGCCTGTGGTAAACGAGAGCTTCAGTTTGCCTCACCCCTTGCAATTGCTGCAGCGCAGCCTCGTTTGTCTGCTGCTGCTGCTGCCACTGCTTGCGGTGCGTTCGAGAGGGGATCGCCAAGCAGCCACCTTTTTTCTCCTCTCCCGCTTTCTGTCTCTCTTTCTGCTGCTGATGATGCTGCGACATCTGTTGCCGCTTTCTGCGCTGCTACTTCTGCCGTTGCGCGTGCGTCTGCTATTTCTGCCGCGCGGCTTGTTGCTCCTGCTGCTGCTGCTGCACCTGGGGGGGAAGCGCAGCATGCCCACGTTTCTAGTGTTGATGCGTGCGCGTCACGCCCCAAACACCTGTCAGGCAGACAGGCATCAGCAGCAGCAGTCCCAACAGCGACACCAGTGAAAGCACCAGAACCAGCGCCAGCGGGAGTGACAGCAGCAGCAGTGACGGGAGCAGCAGTGAGAGCAGCAGCAGCGGCAGCAGCAGCAGCGGCAGCGGCAGGGGGAGCAGCAGGGGCAGCGGGAGCAGCAGCGGTAGCAGAGGCGTTAGCGCCAAAAGCAGAAGGAGGAGCTGCACGCCCGGCGACTTGGGCTGAGTCGCTGCAGCAGAAACGGAAGAGAAAAAAGCAGAAGAGCCGGAGCGCAGCACAGGAGCAGGAGCAGCAGGACGATGTGCCAACAGCAGCCGGAGCGACAGGGACGGCGTGGGTTCCGCTGCTGCAGGAGTCGGAACAGCAGCAACTGCAGGACCACCACCCGCAGCAGCAGTTGCAGCGCGAGCGGCAGCAGCCGCGGCTGCAGGAGCGATCGTTGCAGCAGCTGGAACAGCATAATCCGCACTACGGTTTGTCTGAAGAGCAACGGCACCAGCGCGAGGACAACGCAACGGGAGAGCAGCAGCAGCAGCAGCTTGTGCAGCTGACGGAAGAGGGTCTGCGAAGGACGAAGAAAAAGAAGAAAAAGAAGCGGCACTGCTGCGAGAGAGACAGGACGACAGCAGCAGCAATGTCGGAAGAAGCAGCAACAGCTTCGGACCGCGACCACGAAGCAGCGGCAGGGCGCGACGAAGAAGAAAGAGCTGCAGCATCGGGGGGTGACGGCAGAAGAGGAGACGCGACAGCCACAGGTCAAGGAAAAGGAGGAGGAGAGGCAGCAACAGACAACGACAAAGTCCAGGAAGCAGCAGCAACAGGATGCTGGGAAGAAGCAGCTGCAGGCTGGCTTGAACCGGACGAGGAAGGTGGAGCAGGAGAGAGAGCCGAAGCAGCAGCAGAATGCGGAAGAGCAGCAACTTTTCCTCCTGATGCCGCTACCACATGCGCGAGGCAGAAGGAGAATAACGCAGCCCTGCCGTTAGTGACAAAAAAGAAGAAAAAGCGGAAGACGAAGTTGGGAGGACAAGAAACAGCACCAGAAGCTGGCGAGCGACAAGAGGATGCATGCGGCAGATCAACGGCAATGCAAGGGACGCAGGGGCAGGAGAATCAGCAGTTTGAAGACAAACCGACAACAGCGCCGGCAGCGGATGCGTCATTACTTGCAAAGGGAGCAGCAAAGCAGCGCCGAGAGGTCGCGGCAGCTACCGCAGCAGCGGAAGAAAAAGCGACAGCCGCAGCCCTAATAACGGCGACAGCGGGGCAAAGGGATGATTCCGCAGCAGACGGAAACGCAGCAGCAGCAGCAGCACTGGTGTCGACGGTTCAGGAGAGTGAGGTGCTACGGCCAGTAGCAGCAGCAGCAGCCCCGGGGTTGCGCAGCAACAGGAAAATTTCGTGCGACTCTCGAGGAGCAACAGCAACAGCAGCAGCAACAGCAGCAAGAAGAACAGCAGTCACAGGCGCAACGGGGGACTGCTTGCAAAGGAATGACAGGGCCACGGGCGGTGATGGAGAAGGAGCAGCAGGATGCCCGGGGAGCGGCAGCGTAGTGGGACGACGGCTGTCTGGTGGGGAGGTGGGACAGCAGCAGCAGAAGCAAGCAGCAGCGCATGCAGATCTGCAGCAGCAGCAGCAGTACGAGGTCGACACACAGAAGTATAGCAACGCCACGCTACTCCAGCAGACCGAGACCGGGGGGTGGTCCACGGCTTCCGCGTCGCAGAACGTCATCAAGAAGAAGCTGCGCAGGGCTACGGGGCAGCACCTGCCGCAGCACAGGAACGTACAGCAACAGCGTGAGATGCAGGACCAGCAGCTACAGGCGCTGCAACCACAGCAGCTGCGGCAGCAGCAACAAGGTGAGCAGCAATTAGAGGACGCGTTGTTTGGTGCGTCGGACGAGGAACCGCGGGAAGAAAGCAGTAGTCAGACAGTTGTCGAGCTTCCTTGCAAGCCTTGCCCGGCTGTTGCTGCTGCTGCTTTTTTTGACGCTTCATACGCAGCTGCTGACCCGACGCCTCACGCTGCTGCTGCGGAGGCGCAGGCTGCTGGGACAAACACTGCTGCTGCCGCTGCGGGAGGACAGGCGCCGGCAGTGGAAAGTGGCGGCATCAGGAGAGGCGGGCGGAGGAGGTCGCGGAACTTGGGGCTGGACGGTCGTTACTGGCAGCAGCCGGCTGTAGCGACAGAAGCAGCAGCACGCGCAGCGGTGGCAGCAAGGGCAGCAGCGGCAGCAAGAGTGACTGCAGCAGCCAAACAAGCAGCAGCGGCACGAGCCGCAGCAGCTTCAAGAACAGCAGCGGTTGCAGCAGGTGTTGCAGCAGGTGCTGCAGCACGTCCCGGCGAAAAGCAGTGGGCGGGAGGGACGTCTGCTACGCAGAGCGAGGAAGACAGAAGCAGCAACAGCAGCAGCAGCGAAGAGTGCAGCGGCCACTCGTCACCCGAGGCAGCACCGGCAGCGAGTAGAAGAAGAAGCGGTGTCATGCCAAAGGAGGCAGCAAGGAGGCCCAGGGAAACAAAAGGAGTCACGCCAGAAGGCCGAGCAGGAGCTGCGCTGCACGCGGAACAACGGATGACGAAGAAGCAGCGGCACTCACGTTTGTGCTGTGATCCCAGAGGAAGAGGAGAAGAAGGAGCAGCAGCAGCGACAGCAACGATGGCTTGTATGGAGGCGGAGGTGGTGGATCGGCAACAGCCTGGACGACGGCGACCGAAGGGGCAGCAGCGTCAGCAGCAGGAAGGTGGGAAGCTTGGGCAGCGGCAGCACCGGCACGAGCAGCAACAGAGGAAAGACCGGAGCCACCCAAGGCATAGTGGAGGACGCTGTAGCGAAAGAGAGAGGGAACCTGGCGGCAGCAGCAGCAGCACCAGTGGTAGCAGTGGAAAAAGCAGCAGCAGCAGTGGCACAAGCGACAGCGACAGCAGCAGCAGCAGTGGCGAGGAAGGCGAAAACACTTGGCGATACAGCAGGAATAAGAAGGGAAGCACGAGGAGGGTCAAAAATAGCAACAGCAAAAAACCACCCGGCAGCTATGACTACAGCACCAGAAGCAGCAGATGGAGCAGCACCGCCTGCAGCAGCAGCAGCAGCGAGGCTGCAGATGACAGCAGTCGCAGCAGCAGTAGCGGCACCGAGGCTGCAGGCAACAGCAGCAGCGAGAAAGAGAGCGGCAGCAGCAGCAGCAGCGGCAGCAGTAGTGAAGAGGAGGACACGCACACCGGAAACAAGCAGCAGCAGAAGAAGCAGCGTCAAGAAGGAGCAGCTCTGCGGGGTGTAACACCGGCAGGAAGACGGTTGTTGCAGCGTGCAGCAGTCGTAGGAGAAGAAACGAAGTTTGAGCAGCACGCGACAACAGGAAAAGGCGAGGAGGCACAAGGCAACAAGAGCGAGGCAGTAAGAGAAGAAAAAGCGACCGAAGAAGAAGTAGGGATGGAAGAGACGGAAACAGCAGTTGAAGTTGCGGAGAGGCGAGGAGGAGGTCTCGCTGACGAAGAAGAGGAAGAGCAAAAAGGAGGAGAAGACGTAGAGAGAAAGGAACGTGGAGTAGAAGATGACGAGGGGAGAGAACAGCAGGAAGACTACGCGGAAAGTCAGCAACGGGAGAGAGAAGAAGAGAAAGAAACCAGCGATGTGACGCCGCGGAATAGCCGTGCTGCAGCAGAGGAAGACGAAGAAGCGCAGGAAGGAGTTGGTTGGAATGCTGGTGGAGCGGGAAGAGAGGAGGGACGTCAGAAGAGAAGCTCGAAGAATAGGAAAGGGAAAAGATTGGCAGAAGAAGCAGCAGCAGCAGAGGAAGCAGAGAGAAGTGAAGCGCAGTCCAAGAAGCACGAGGAACAAGCTGCTGCAGAGGCCGCGGCGTTCTCCGGCGCCACAGCAGCAGCAACTGCTGCAGGAGGAGAAGGAGCGGCAGCAGGTGCAGGAGGAGTGGTGGCAGCAGCGCAGGCAGAGAAAGCAACGTCGGCAACTCCGGTGAAAGCAACAGCCGCAGCAGCAGCAGCAACGACGCGTCGAACAAAGCAGCTGCAGCAGCAGGAGCTCTCTTCCGGTATCAGTGATGCAGGCAACCGGCAGAGGGCACAAGAGCAGCAAGAAGACGATGAGATAGAAGAGCAGGACACGCAGAAGCAGCTGCAGGCCCAACGAGAGCAGCAGCGGAACGAACGAAGCGACGAGCAGCAGCCGGAGAGAAGGAGGAGGAGGAAGAGAGACGGACGCGTGCAACGCTTGCTGCTCAGTCAGCGGCAAGAGGTGCACACGCAGACCTCTCGACGGCAGAACGCGTCAGAAGAAGTTGGTGCATGCGCGCGGAACGGCGCAGCTGTTGCTGCTGGCGCCGATGCTGCTATGGCCGCGTCTGCCAAGCGCAAGACGGACGACCAACAGCAGCAGCAGCATCAAAGGCCGGTGCAAGCAGCCGCAGCCTCACAAGCAGCAGCGGCAGCACAAGTGGCCGCAGAAGTAGTTGCAGCAGAAGCATCAGGAGAAACAGGTGGCTCAAGGGCAGGACGGTTGGTGAAAGAAGCTGCAGCAGCTTCTACGGCAACACTGTCAAGCCCAACGACAGCGGCAGCAGCGCCCAGCACTGCTGCACCAGCAGCAGCGCCAGCCACAGTGGGGACCGGCGGAAGAAGCGTTGCAAGCAGACGTCAACGGCTTCGGCGTGCTTCTGGTCCGGAAGATGCACTTCCTTCTCTTTTTCCTCCTGCAGCGCCTGACGTCGCTGCTGCGGAGAAGGAAGGGTCGGCTGTTGCTGCAGAAACTGCGGCTGGAGCGAATTTCGTGCCTGGCGATGGATGTGACCGTCGTGTTGCCCCAGGTATTGCCGGCTCTTCGAACCGAGGCGCGGACCAGTTGGAGCTGCTGCAGCCGTCTCTATTGCAGCAACACCGGCAGCTGCAGCACCAGGTGCAGCAGGGTATGCGGCAGCTGCAATGTGCGCGTCAGCAGCAGCAGCAGGAGAAGCAACTGCAAAGGCAGCGGCAACAAATACAAGATCAAGCAGAAGCCTGGGCAGCAGTCAAGAGGAGATGCGCGCAGCAGCTGTCGGCACTGCTGCAGAAACCCCTGCAGCCGTTGCTTGTTTCGACTGCACGCGCGCAGCCGGCTGCGGCGCTTCTTGTTGAGCAGCAACAGCAGCACCAGCCGTCGGCAGCGCTTGGGCAGCTGTCGGCGGGGCTTCGGCAGCAGCCAAGACCAGGAGACGTGAGGTGGGACGGGGAAAGAATTGGTACTTACGAAGAGCAGATTCGTGGCGGCAACAGCGAGGACGCAGGAGAGGGGAACGACGAGGTGTTACGTGCAACTGCAGCAGAACGCAACGTTCTCACGAAGCCGAAGAGACTGAGCAGCAGCAGCTGTATTGCGCGCCGTTTTGTTGCCGGCGATGCAATCCTGAGGCGCAAACCGCGCCGCCTACAGACAAGCGTCTGCAGTAGCAGTCGCAGCAGCAGCGATGGGACAAGGAAGAGCAGCAACAGCAGCAGCCAGCGCAGCAGCAGTCAACGCAGCAACAGCCAGCGTAGCAATAGCCAGCGCAACACCAAGTTTAACGAAAGCAGCAGAAGCAGCAGCAGCAGGCAGGCGAACAGTCCGAGCAGCGGAGTGTTCACAGCGGTACCTACTGCGTGCGATAGCAGCAGCAGCAGCGAAGACGACAGACGCACTTTCAAACGCCTGCGCAGGGGGGATACAAAAGATGGGGAGAAACGCAGCAGCAGAGACCGTTTCTCCCAGGCAGCCTTCTCGTTTGATTCCGCAGACCCCGCTGGTGTCGAACGACACGCTGCCGCTGCAGCAGGCGCCGCTGCTGGTGGTTCTACAGACGGAAAGAAAGGTAGGAAGAAGCCTGCTGCGGCTGCTGTCTTGCTGCAGCTG
Source organism: Sarcocystis neurona (assembly GCA_000727475.1). Taxonomy (NCBI): domain Eukaryota; phylum Apicomplexa; class Conoidasida; order Eucoccidiorida; family Sarcocystidae; genus Sarcocystis; species Sarcocystis neurona. The sequence continues at coordinate 1,597,185 of KL647312.1, read as the reverse complement.
CTGCTGCTGCAAGGGCGGGACTGCTGAAGGAGGCGAACTACGGCGTCTGCTGCCGCTGGGCTGTGCGGCTGCCTTCTCTGGACCGCCGCTGCCGTTGCCCTGCTGCCGCTAGAGATGGAGCTCCTGCGCTGCAGCACCCCGCGTGCGTCACGTGACCGGCGGCGGACTGCTGCTGCGCTGCAGCAGTTTCCTCTGACGTGGTGCCTTGCCTTCTTGCTCTCACGAGCGCCGGCCGCCCCGGCTGTGCTGCTTCTGTTGACGGTGTGCTGCTGCGACTGCCCGGCGCCTGCTACTGCTGATGTGTGCCGCTCGTGTCGTTGGTGACGACGTCTGCTGCTTCCGCTGCTCGCTGCAGCTGCTGCCGCTGCTCGCTGCAGCTGCTGCCGCTGGTGGCGTTGGACGAGAATGCTGTCGCAGTTGTTCCTGCGTCAGAGTCCCCGCCGGTGCTCTTCTACTTCTCTTGCGTGCGATGTCGCAATCGGCTTGCTGCTTTGCTGGTGCTGCTGCGGCTGCTGTCGTTGCTCGTGTGTGGTGGCTGCTCCTGAACGCGGCGGCCGCTGCTGAAGAGCGATGTGTTACTGCGATGCGTCTGCTCTCACTAGTACTCCTGCGTGTCTGCTGGTGGTGCTTCTTCTCTTCGTCGCTTCGACGCTGCCGCCGTTGTTGCTGTAAGGGCGGATGCCGCTGCCTTCGCGCTGCTGCTGCTGCGGATGCTGCTGGCGCCGCCTCGAGTCGTCGTCGGCCTCCTACGACTGAGCTGCTGCTGCTGCAAATGCTGCCGCTGTCGCTAGTGGCGGTGTGCCCGCCTGCTGATGACTGGCTCCACTGGTCCTTCTGGCTTCTGCTGCTGCTGCTGGACTTGCTTGCGTGACGATCCGCGATGGTTTGTCCCTTGCTGCTCCTGTTGCTGTTGCAGAAGAAGAAGATAATGATCCGGCGAGGCGGCTGCCGAGACAGAGGGCTGGCGGCAGCACCACTGCTGCTGCAGGGGAGCAGACTTCCGCAGCTGCAGTGCAAGGAAGCAGCAGCCGGAGAACAAAGGAGGGAGGCGAGAGCGAGGAAGAAGAGGAAGTTCTCCCCGAGAATGAGCAGCACCTGGAGAGAACTTGCATTACTTTCGACGACGTCGGTATGTGGCCTGCTGCGCGTTGTCTTGGTATTCCTGCAGCAACAGCAGGGGCCGGAAGCGTGCTGCTGACATGTGCTGCTGCCGCTGCTGCCAAAGCGGGCGGAACAGGCTGAAGGCGTGCTATTGAACGGGCAGCACCTGCGTTTTTTCCGCTGCTTCTTCCCTGTTGCTCACTCCCTGTTGCGACGCGGCCGCCTGCACTGCTCTTCTTGCTGCCGCTGACGACTTTTTTGCTAGGGGCGCACCTGCCGGAGCTGAGAAGATCCTTTGCCGTCTGCTGCTGCAAGTCCCATTGCCGCTGCCGCGGAGCGGCTGCTGCCTCTGCTGCTATTGCTACATCGTCTGCCCTTGTACTTTCCTCCTGCAGTTGCCACAGCCTCTGACCTCCTGCCACGTTGCTGCTGCTGCCGCCGTTCTTGCTGCTACTGCTGCTGCTGTTGCTGCTGCTGCCGCTGTTCTTGCTGCCGCTGTTGTCGCTGCTGCTGTTGCCGCTGCTGCTGCCGTTGCTGCTGCTGTTGGTGCGGCTGCTGCCGTTGCTGCTGCTGCTGCTTAGTCGTCGCCGGTGGAATACTGGTGCGCGTTTGTGCAGCGTCATTTTCTGCTGCGGCTGTTTCTGCAGGAGGCCTGGAGGAGCCGAAGCGCGTGTTTGAAGAAGCAGCCCTTGGCCTTTTGCATCCGTCGTTCTTTTGCACATCGCGAGCTCGTGGCCCCAGCAGCAGCTGCAGTAGCCGCGTCGTCCCGCCAGAGGTGCTGGGCTCGCCTTTGCTGCAGCCTCCTCGAGGTTTGCTGTTGTACGGCCCACCGGGCAGTGGCAAGACGCTGCTCGTACGTGCTGCTGTGGGGAGCCTGCGGCGCTGCGGCTATCGTGTGTCTCTGTTTGTGCGTCGAGGAGGAGAGCTGCTGTCGAAGTGGGTGGGCGAGGCAGAGCGAAGTTTGGTACGTCTGTTCGCTGCTGCACAGCGACACGCGCCATCGATCATCTTCTTTGACGAAATTGACGGACTCGCGCCTGCTCGGTGTCCCGCAGCAGCCGCAGCCGCAGCGGGCCCAGCACCGGGAGCCATAGGGGACGGGGAGGCAGCAGCAGCAAGTGTAGCAGGAGGAGCTGGAGCCGGAGCCGCAGCAAGTCAACATGCGAACGGCGCGGTCGTAGCTACGCTTCTCGCGCTGATGGACGGCCTGCGGCCCCTGCAGCAGGTGCTTGTTGTTGCAGCGACGAACTGTCCGCAGTTGCTCGACCCTGCGCTGCGCAGGCCAGGAAGATTCGATAGAGAATGCTGCTGTGCGCCCCTCCCGGATGCTGGGGCGGCGATGCTCCTCCTCAAAAATTTGCTGCACGTCCCAGAAAAATCGCAGCAGTGCATGCAACAGCTGCAATACAGACAGCCGCGGCCCCAGCTGCAGGCCAAGCAACCGCAGCAACAGCTGCAGGAGAAGGAACGGCAGCGGCACGAGCAGCGGCGCGGAGTCGCAGACACATTCGGAAGCGGAATGCAGCAGCACCTCTCACCTGTGCTGCTGCAGCAAACACAGCAACAGTCACAGCAGCACGTGCTGCCGTATGCTGGACAGCAGGAGCAGGCGTTGGTGCGTCGCGCTGTTCAGGAAACAGGGGAGCCAAAGGAGGAAGGAGGCGCGGCGCAGCGCGGCGAGCAGCGGCAGCCGCAGCAGCTGCAACAGCAGCAGCAACAGCAGGAACGGCAGCTGCTACTGGAACAGCTGCCGCTGCAGGAACAACAGCTGCAGGTGGTGCAGGCAGAGGGAGGGGAGGAGCGGTTGCTGATCCATTGCAGTACGAGGGGAGCCGCTGCATGCGTTTCGAACAGCCGCGACAGCAGCGGCACTAGTGTTGCTTTTTGTGAAGATCCGGCGCTTGGCACGGCGGGCGAAGCAGGCGGCGCAGCAGCATCAGCAACACGAGCAGCAGCTGCGGCAGGGGAGGTTGCAGCACCATGTCTCGCAGCACCGGATCCAGCAGCAGCAAGAAAACGAGTCCGAGAAGTGCGCGCAACAGATGAAGCAGCGACAGCAGCAAGCGGCGCAGCATCGCTGGCCGTAGAAGGCACAGCAGGAGAAGGCCTGTGGGCAGCAGGTGCTGCGCAAGGAGTGGCAAAGGCAGCAGCAAAGAAGGAGGCGGAGGACTGTGTTGGTGCGCTGGAGGAAGCAGAAGAAGAGGGAGAAGGAGAGGGAGACACAGAAGCAGTAACAGAAGAAGAAGAGGAGGAAGCGGCGACACAAGAAGATTTGCATGCCCTTGCCGACAATATGAAAGGCTGGACGGGCGCAGAGATCAATAGTGTCGTCTCAAGTGCCGTATTGATGGGGCTGCGACGTGAGCGGCCTGAACTATTCAACCTTCGTTTCTTTGCTGCTGGTGCCCGTCCTCCTGCTGCTGCCCCTCCTTCTGCTGCTGCCCCTCCTGCTGCTGTTGGTCCTGCTGCTGGTGCTTCTCCTGCTGCCGCATCTTGGGCGCCTCTGGCAGCGAGCACTGCTGCTGCTGCGGACGTCGACGTGGAAGAAAGAACAGCAGCCGCGGCGGCTGCAGCTGGAGAAGCAGCAGTTGAGACCAGCAGCGGTGAAGAGGAGGGAGAGGTGCTTTTTTTTAGGCGAGCACTGGCAGAAGCTCGCGCTGCGGACTTTGCAAGCGTGGCAGCAGGCAGAGGAGCAGCAGGAGCACCTGCTATACCAGCAGCGCAACAGGCGTTGGCCGCAGCCCTTGCTGCACCAGCAGCAGCAGCAAAGCCAGCACCAACGCGGACAGCAGCCGCGTCCGCAGCAACAGCAGCTGCAGCGTGAGCCGCAGCAAGAGGGGAAGCGCACGCTGCAGCTGCAGCCGCAGCAGCGGCTGCCGGCTCCTGCAGAGGAGGAGCAGCAGCAGCAGCGTAACGTCGCCCTCTGCACGTCTCGGGGATTGGTCCATTCGGAGGCCGAACTGCGTTGTATTCTGCGAACGGAGCTTCCAGGCGTTCGTTTTCTGCTGCTGCGCATGCAACAGCAACAGCAGCGACGTGGCGGCACCTGCATCACCAGCAGCCTCAGCGGCCACCGCAGTGGCTCGAACAACAACGGCGATTCCCAGGGCGGCACTAGTCGCAGCAGCAGTGGCAGCGGCGATTTGCCCAGCAGCGGCAGCAGTAGCAGCAGCAACAGCAGCAGCGACAGGTGGAGGGGGACAGTGAATCTGGACGACCTGGAGCGCGCCGTGGAGGTGATGCATGCGTCTCGAGCAGCAAAGCGACCACCGCTTGCTGCGGCAGCTGCGTTGCATGGGTGGTTTTCCGCAGGCGTTGAAGGAGACAGAACGAGCAGCAGTAGCCGTCGAGGGCTTGGCCTCAGCAGCAGACGCCTGTGTGAAGCTCTGTGCAACAGTCGTCGAGTGCCAGCGCCTGCGCCAAGAGGGAACAGCAGAAAGGGGAGAAAGCAGCCAGGGTCGTGTAGCTGCTGCTGCAGCAGCAACCGCGGCAGCAGCAGCGGCAGCAGCAGCGGCAGCAGCAGCGGCAGCAGTAGCAGCAGCAGCAGCGGCAGCAGTAGCAGCAGCGGCAGCGGCAGGAGCAGCCACCACCCGTACCACCACTTCGATGGCTGCCGCAGCTGCTGCTGTCAGGAGTGTCATGGGCCAAGGGACTGCTGGTGTCTCTACGAAGTGTGTGCGAAGAGAGAGGCTGGTGGTGGAAGCGACTGGAGAAGCCACTGCTGCTGCTTGGCTGCAGCGGCAGCAGCAGTTTCTCCTGTGCTGCAGCGGCCAGTAGCGAGCGTCTTGCACTTCCTCTTCGAGCAGCACGAAGATCTGCTGCTGCACGCTTGGCAGCAGCTCCAGCTGCAGCAGCGGTTCCCTGCCGGTGCAGCACTGGGGAAACAGCAGCAGCAGATGAGACACCAGCAGCAGCGGCGGCGCTCTCGGGAGCTGTCTCGATGTGAGGGGAGTTGCAGCGGTGTTCGTCTCTGCAATTCTCCAGCACCGGCATGCTCCGCAAGCCCGGCCTGTGGCTCAACACGACGCACGCATGGCGTGCCTGTCCCGTGCGCTGCCGCAGCGACGGCACAGATTCCTCAGCATGGGCATTGCCGCGCGTACCGTTTTCCCCTTGCTGCAGCAGCAGGACCCAAGTGCGTCCTGCTGAGAAGCTGCGCTACACGCACGAGACCTGCAGGCAGCAGCGGCGGAGCTCCTTGTAGACGTCGGTGCAGCAAACGCAGAAGAGGGAGGAGCAGCTGCAGCAGTAGAAGCACCAGTAACAGCAGAAGCAGCAGCCGAAGCTCCAGCGGCAGCAGAAGCACGAGCGACGGCGGAAGCAGCCGCGGCAGCCACAGAAGCACAAGAAGGAGGGGAAGAAGAGAAAGCATGCGGAGGAGCAGCAGGAGAAGAAGTAGCAGTAGCAGCGTTTCTGCTGGCAATAGCGCCGCCGCCACCTTGCAGCCCTGCAATTCTGATAGAGTCCCACGCAGCCCACGTCTCACCAGGAGAAGCAGCAAGAGGAGGAGAAGCAGCAGCAACAGGAGAACGAGCAGCGGCAGCAGCCTACTGCCTGCTGCAGACTGCGGGATGGGCATTTCGCCTGCTGTTCTGCGGCGCCTTCTCCTTCCAGCAGTGCTAGATGCTCTACAGGTACACACATAGATATACAAATAGACACGGACACACAGACGTAGTCGATATACATACATACGTTCACACTATATATATATATATATATATTCGCAGCTAATTTACATATATATATATATATATATATGTACATATGTATGTTTTCTGTGTTTATGTATATGTACCATTCCTTTGTGTATATGTGTATGTGCAAATATGTATATGTATGTATACGTATTTCTGTGTCTCTGCATATGTATACATATGTGCGTATTCGTACATATATGTATTTATGTATATATATGCATATGTATGCTTTGTATACGTATATGTATGTATTTCTGTATCTGTATATATGTATATATATATGTATGTACGTACGTATTCCTATCTACATAGATGTACATATGTACTCATATATATATATATACATGTATATATATCTACGCATTCTAATGTACTTTCGTCAACATGTGTATACGTGTAACGTATGTGCGTACACAAAGGCAAATGTGGATGAATATACGTATCGCGGTGTTTTTAACGTGGCCTACAACACGTAAAGAAGAGAAGCCCACGTATATGCAGTTTTCAATACTTACACATACATATATACATATATATATAGGTAGATAGATAGGTAGAGAGAGAGACACACGTATGTGCAGACTGTATCTTGCAACGTGGTGGGTTGAGAAAAGTTGATACTTCCTCCGTTGCTTCAGGTCGAGGACGCGTACTTCTGGTACAGGCCCATACACGTATATGTATTCGTTGCGTTGCATAGATGTATATATGTGTACAGGGTAGGGAGACAATATAGATGTGAGGAGAGACAGAGAGAGAGAAGCGTGGCCCGAGAGTAAATTGTTTGGTGGAGAAAAAAGTGAGTTCCGGGGTGACTGGCAGACGTTGTGGTGATCAGACAGACGAAGAAGCAGTCCTGCAGTCGCCTTCTTCATGCATGTCCAGGGCCTCTGTATTAATCCACGTGTCTGTATGTGTGTGTCTGTGTGTGTGTGCGTGTCTCTCTCTCTACGTATATATATGTGCACGCGTATATATATATATATATATGTGTGTACGTATCGTAAGATTGAGGTACGCATGTATCTTTCTGTACGTGTTTATTTGTAGAGGTGTCAACGTCTGTGTGTGGGAAGAAGAAGAGAGAACGGCGGGCAGGGAGGGAGACAAAGAGGGCGACACTGAGACAGATAGAGAGAATAGAGGCGTATTTCTGTGCGCGTATGTATGCGTGCTGCTCATCACGTGATGCAAGCAGCTGCAGCTCTGCCCCTTCGTTCGTCCGCTCGCAGGCGGGCTTGCAGGCGTAGAGTTTTTCTTCGAGAAACTCGGATGTCTCTCATTCGCTACCGGACATGCGGGCAGACTACCTGTGTGTGTAGACACGTGCGTACGTCTATTCTTCGTGGCCTCTCTTCTTCATAAACACGTGCAACTCTCCGTCTCTCCGTCTCCGTTTCGCACGCCCGTCGCGCGCTCTCTGTCTCGCCGCCGCTGCGGTCTCTCTTCTCCGCAGGGCGCCTCACTGTTTTTTCACCGTCATTCGCCTCCTCTCTGTCTCGCGCTCCCCCACCCTGTCTCTCAGTCACGGTCACTCGCTGTGTCTCGCTCGCGCTCCCCCGCTGCGTCTCCCTCCCCCCTCCTCGCTCCTGTCTCTCTATGCCACCGTCTGGATATACGTGTGCGCATGAGTGCGTGCGTCTTGTTTTTTCTCCACTTGGAGAGATGTGTACTCCTGCACACACACGAAAACATGACGTGGAGGCGCTGCTGCTGCTTGCCTCTTCCTCGTCCACGGGCATGTGCCGCTGCCCCCACGTGCGAATATGCCGCAACCATATATGCGCGCGTGCAGACGTGCGCACTCGTGTGCTTGCGGCTGCTCTCGACCTCTTGTTTCACAGCGGTCGTCGGCGCGAAAAAACGAGTGGGGGGAGAGAGCTTGTCGTGCGCGCGCCTCGCTGTCCTGCGCGCGGTTTTGTACGAAAACTTCGGTTATTGCTGTTTCTGAGGAAGCTGCTGCATTTCCTTCCGGAGAAAACGCATTTGTTGCCGTGTCGCTCCCACCAAGCAGAAACGGAGAATGCCCCACCCTACTTGTCGTCCCTATAGACACACCTATCTACGCAACGTATGTTATACATATATGTATCTGAAAGACGCTTACGTATATACGTATACGTGTACGTGCAGGTCAATATATATATATATATATGTATTCATGTGTGAGCATATGTACATATATATATATATGTATATATAGATGTATATATATATATATATATGTATATACACACACAGTGAGAGAGAGAGTGATGCAGGAGACATGTTCATATATATATGTATATATATGTATATTTATACTTGAGCCTGTATATAGAGAGGGATAGATATGTATATATATATATATATAAATATATGAGCGTAAGTATATATATATACACAGGGGACATGTGCATAAATGTATATGTATATACGTGTATATTAAGAGAGAGAGACATTGCTGTTTGTATCGTTCGGACACAGGAAACGGTTGCGAGCGGTGCGTCGGGGTATAACGAGAAAGGCAAGTGGTTGACTGTAGCGTGTGTGTTTGTTTTTGCAGTTTTGCATTTGTATACGTGCTCGGGCGCTCCGTGATTGATGTGCCTTTTTCTCGGCAAGAATCTCCTGTTCGTGCCTGTGCTGTCGCTGCTGCTGCCGGCGCTGCGGCTCCTGTTGCTTCGTGTGACACAGCACAGTTTCTTCTTCGTTTTACTGGCCGGTGGGGCGCTACGCGTTTTGCTGCCGCATATTCTCTGCTGGTACGTCGGGGGGGCCTGAGGCTGTTGCCGCTTGTGTTACTGTCCTTGGTCAGCTTCGAGGCCGCTGCACCTGCTGCATCCCCACTTGCTGAGACTGCTGCATGCTCCCCGTTCTTTCGCGTGTAGAACCCGGCGCCCGTAATGCTGCGGATGTGTGCACAGCTGCTGCCTCTGCTTCGCTGCTTCTGCCTGCCGCCTCCTTCCTTTCTTTTTCTGCAGGTTGCGTACGCAACAGAGATATCTGCGGCAGCGCTATTCGGTGGGCCGCAGCAAAATGCGGGCGGCGGAGTGGGAGAGCTGCTCCAGCGCATTGCAACAGCAGCAGCAGCGAGTCGGCACCAGCGAGTGGCTATCATCTTTCACCAGTTTACTTGTAAGAGGCTGCTGCTTTTCCCGCGGTTTGTTTGGTGTGTGGGTGTCTGCTGCGCCTGTACAGAGGCAAGCACGTGTCGTGTCTTGGTAGGCACGACGTATAGACGTGTGTGTGTGTGTGTGTCTCTGTCTGTGTCTGCATTTTTTTCTCTCGGTGACCGTGTCTGTTTCTGTCTGTCCCTCGCCTACGCAGGGCTCTGTGCACTAAGTTGCCCCAGCACACGACCGCAGAGGTGTGAACATGGGGTGCTTTTCTAGATCTACACAGGTGTGAGAAGCGGGACAGATACACGTGGACGCCTATGTATATGTGTGTCATATAGTGAGAGAGAGGTGCAAGTCTCTCTGCAGTGCCTGACGCTGGTGCGAAAGTGATAGGTTTATCAGGTGAGAAAAGATCAGCAGAGTACGCGCGCTTGCGTAAAGCGAGGGGCAGAGGCCTGCAGGCGCCAACGCTCTTACAGTCTGTCGCTTTGCAGCCACAGCAACTACGTTTGGAAATCTCATCTCTTCACTTGTGCGGACAGGCGGGCAGGCTTCACAGGTTTCCCTTCTTTTGTGTGTGGGGCGGGAGTCTGTATTCCCCTGCCGCCGCCTCCCGCTCTCCTCTGCCGCTGCGTCTTCTGTTGGTGCCTTTTCCACGCCGACGCAGTGCTGGATGCAGCGCACACCCACACCGCTGCCCCGATGCTGACGCTGCCTTTGTCTGTCTGGCTTTTCATTCTCTTTTTTTTTCCATTTTCCTCTTCCCTGCCCTCCCTTCCTACGCGTTTACGAGCATCTGTACTCAACGTTCTTCCATTGGCCCCGCACACGCATGCTGCGACACGGCTCTGTGCGCAGACTATCCGCATGCGCTTGCGTGCGTATGGCTCCAGGGGCATGTTAATACGCCGTGGTGGCTGCTCAGGTATCTCGTCTCTGCACTTGTATGGCAATGACGGTCCACGAGTATTTGAATTTGTCCGCATGGACGGCTCTATGCATGTGGCACTCTGGCGAAAGCGCGACGTGTGTCACTATGCGCAACGTCAGAAAGCCCTGTGGGCGTCACCGAGGCGTCGAGAGTGGAGGCGGGTAATTTGCGCCGAGCCACGCCCGGAAGAATTCCACATTTCAACACGCATGTCTGGGCACACGTGTGTATACCCACACATAACTATGTATAGGTGTGCATGCACAAAAATATACATATGTATATATTTGTATATATGACGTATATATACATTTATGCATACCCATACATTTATGTATATGTGCGTGGAGTTCCACGTATCTGGACGGGGACGGGGAAACTGGGATGTGCGGGCCTGAGTGTGAGCACGTGTGCTGCGGCCAGCGTCTTCTCAGCGTCTCGCCCGTGTCGCTGGATTTCGCTCTCTCGCTGATAGTATACGTACGTGTACACGCACACCAGTAGGTGGTGGAGAGGCGTGTATTGCGCAGGTGTATGCGTAGTTGGACTGATTGATATGCAGATGGTTTTATACATCTAGAGGATTTCGCAAATCCAGATGCCTTACGTGTGTGCCTGGTGCGGGTGTGAAGCACCAGAGACCTGCACGTGCGTGTGTGTGGCTGCGACAGGTGTGTGGAAGTGCCTAGGAGCCCTTGAAAGAGTCGCGCTGCTCGACGTCATGGCTGCAGCAACAGCCGCATCGATGCAACAGCAGCAGGAGCCCGCGTTTGCGTTACTGAAGACGCAGAAGCAGCGCCAGCACCGCGGCTGCCTGCTGATTGTGCTGCTTTTAGAAGAACAGGAGCAACTGCCTCACGACGTGCTGCTGCTTTTGCAGCCCGCCCTCCAGCAGCAGCAGCTGCTACTCGACGTGCAGCATAAGCGACACGTCACGCTACAGGGGCGACCAGAGCCGCAGTGGCCGTCGCGTTTCTTCCCTCCCGAGCAGCCGCTGCAGCAGCTTTGCCCTTTCCTCTTGGACCAGCAGCAGCAACAGCCGCAGTGTGGGGAAACCGCGTGGCTGCAAAACCTGCAGCAGCACCAGCAACAGAGCCCGCTGTCCTTCAGGATTCACGAACAGGGGCAGCAGCAGCATAGTCATCTCCTGCGAACGCAGCAGCAGCACTGGGGTCGCGAACACGGCCGGCGCCTCACCGACCGCACCCTCCTCTTTGTCGAAGCGCTGCAACCGCGCATGCAACTGCCTCGCATCAAAGACGGGCAAGTCTTTGCAATAATATACTCGTGCTTCACTACACATATTTTCGCATGTAGACGTATCTGCACACATACGCACATACACACGTGGGCGTGTATACGTAGAGAGGATTACACGCGTATATACATATATATATATATGCGTATGTATACAGAAAACGAGAGAGACTGTGACAATATACCTGCACAAATAAAATACTGGGGGGCGCAGCGAGGCAGAGCGGAAATGGAATAGATGAGAAATCGTCTCTGCGAGCTTTCTCAAACGTGTTCTGTAGAGTATACGCAGAGAGGTATATAGAATAGGTGATTCCTGAACTACACAACTTCCTGCAGACAAGCAGCACGTCGTCTGCGTGAGGTTCAGACATATCCCTTAGCCTCCCCCTCTTTTTTGCCTGTGTCGCAGCCGCGACCAGACGGCGGCGCTTACTGCTGCTGCTCGGGCTGCTGCGCAGGCCTGCACCTGAACCGCGAGACTACTGATTCACATGCTTCCGCTTATACAGGGAGGGCCAAAGCCGAGTTCGTCTAGCAGTAGCGACTGTTGTTGCCGGATACGAGCATCCGTGTTTGTAGGATGGTGTGCATTTCTGCAGAAACATACGCGTGTGAGCAGAGATGCAACACCGGTGCGTCGCTCTGCGTAGAAACGCTGGTCCTGATTCCGTTGTGTGTGGGCGCATGCAGAGCTGCATTACTGACCTGCAGTTTGTTGGACCTGCTGCAGCAGCTGCTGCGCGTGCGCTTGGAAGAGCGGGACCAAGAAGAGCAGCAGCGGCGGGCAGCTCCTGCTGCTACGTACTGTGAGCAGGGCGCTGCAGTAGTCAAGTCTGCGGGTGGCGGTTCTTCCGACGGAGGGTGGCGGCACGTGCACCACCTTGGTGCTGGCTGTGATCGGTGCCTTCCTGCGGTCGCTGCTGCAACAGCGAAGACGGAACCGGTTCTCACGTCAGCGTCGCAGGACGTCTCTTCGCTGCAGGAATCGACGCGCGCGGCAATTGCAGCAACCGGGACAAAAGAAACAGCAGCAGAGCCAGTCGCAACCGGAGGTGCAGCAGCAGCAGCGGCAGCGACAGGATTATCTGGTTCCGCAGTAGCTACACCCTTCGCACCAGCGTGTCTGGACTGCTGCTGTCAGTTTTCGCGGCCTCCTTCTATTTTGAAGAGCGTCTCAGCAGAGTCTCGTGCGCTGCTGCGTCGTCAGCGGACGCAGCAGACACAGCCACAGCACCGCCAGTGGCCACCGCAGAAACAGCTGCAGCAGGAGCAGCGACTGGAGAAGTGGGAGTGGCGGCTCGCTCAGCAGCACGTACAACAGATGCTGCGTCTGGTGCTTGGTGAAGCAAGCGGTCGAATCGCTGCTGAAGTCGCACGCTGCAGCGAACTGGCAAAGGCAGCACTAACAGCGACGGGAGCACCAGCAGCACCCGCAGCACAGCGGGCAGCAGCAGCTTCCCCAGCACGTCCAGCAACAGCGAGGAAGCGAGCAGCACCCGAGGCAGACGCTGAAACACTTGCAGCAGCTAGAGACGAGGAAGACGCAGGCGCAGCTGGCGGGGTACCAGAGACAGCCCGCGCAGTTGCAGCAGACTCCGCAGAAGAAGAGGCAACAGCAGCAGCATCAACGGCACCAGCAGCACAGTCGGGACACAGCTGTTCCGGCTTTGCACCGGCAGGAGCACAGGAGCCAGCTGCGGCAGCCTCTCGAGGAAAGTGGCCACCAGGAATTCCAGCATTATGCGCAGCACCGGAAGACGTAGAAGAAGCAGCAGAAAAGACGCGTTTGGCTTCTAAAGCACCAACACCAGCAAAGCAGGAGAAGGTACGCGATACAGCTCGCACGTTTTGGTTGTTGCGCGGTCTGCAGTTGGTGGTGGAAGAGCTGCAGCAGCGTAATGACGCAGGTGACTACGCGTGCGTCGAAGCGTTCGAGGCCGATGTGTTGTTGCTCTTAACGGTGCTGCATAGGGTGCTACAGCGGCTGGAGAACTGCACCGCGGCGTTCAAGACAGAGACGGATGAGGAGGGAGTACGGAGTCAGGCACGAGGAGGAGGAACATGCGATGAAAGTGCCGCTTTGGTCGCCGAATCCGCGGCTGTCGAGCGCCACGCTGCACGTGCTGCTAAGCGCGCTTCCAACAGTGCTGCCGCGGATGGCAACCGGCAACTGGGACTGGTGGAACCAGAGCAAAGAGACAGCGAGGCGTGGCGGTGGGGTGCGCCGCAGTCGGGTGCCTCTTTCTGGGACAAAGTCGGAGCGGCTGACGCAGCAGCAGCAGCAAGAGCAGCAGCAATAGAAGGTGGAACAGAAGAACCCGCAGTAGCGAAAGCGAGAGCACTACCAGGTTTAGCGAACTCGGCAGTCTCATCAGCAGAAGCAGCGACGTGGAAAGCAGCCTCAGCATCCGGAGCTGCACAAACAGCGAAAGGAGCGCCCTCAGCGCCAGCAGGGAGCGGAGGACTTGCTGCTGCTGCAGAGCTAGTGTGGAGTGTCTCCACAGGAAGTCTGCAGCGGCTGCTGCTGGGGGGAGCAACGATGCATGCGCTACGACAAGAGAGGGAGCTGCTTCGTTTCGTCTTTCTGAGAGAGCTTGTGGATCGGCAAGCCACAGCTGCAGCCGACGCACAACAGCAGCAACAGGAGCAGCAGCAGCAGCAGCAGAAGCAGCAGCAAAAGAAGCAGCAACAGGAGCGAGGGGAAGATGTGCCACCAGGCCCCCATGCCAAGCGGCTGCTGGTTTTGGCCCGCAGGTACGCCGTTCTGCGTATATATCTATGCACGCACACGTAGGTATACATTTCTGCTTGTATATGCACGCATATGTATATATATATATATATATATATGTATCTGTAATGACTACATTTCGCTGCGCACCAAGAGGTTGCCAAGAGGTGTATCGTCCGCGTCCTCAGATATTCTCACTGGCATGCTACTGTGTGTATCTACATATATATATATATATGTGTAAGCACACTTATATATACGTATGTGTACGTAGGTGTGTGTGTCTGTGTACTTGCGTTTATAAACAAATATACATATTTGCGCACGTATTCGCAAAAGTCAGTGCTGACTGGTCCTTACAAGTGAAGACGCATGCCGCTCTCATATATATGTACGTTGTCTGGAGGCAGCATTCTCTGTGCAACTACGCACGTGTCTGTAGCAGGAAGGATAAGCCGTATCCCCTTATTACACGAGTACGCCACGTCGGCTGGTCACCTTTGTTCTTGGTTGAAAACTTCTGACATTTAAATAAGCAGAACGGGCTCCCGCGGCGTAGTGGTTGAACAGCGGCACCTGTATGTATGCGCGCACGTGTATACATGTATTCGGCTACTTGCAGCAAGCTTGTCATCTCCTGCTGTTGCTTTGCAGAATGAAGCTGCCGCTCCTGGTCCTGGCGAGGCCTCTTCAGACGACAATGGAGACGCTGTTGCTGCAAGAACAGCAGGCTGCTGCTGCTGCTGGCGACGCAGCTGCTAGCGCTGCTTTGGTTGCAGCGACGTACCGAGGGGATTCTCAATACTCCATGTGCTGCAGCGGCAACACAAATGACGAGAGAAGAGACTTCGGCTTTTCTGCTTCTGCCGTTCAGGGATGCTCCGCAGCACCTCGTGCTGCGGCTCCGGGTGACACGCCGACAGGGGGATGGAGGCAGAAGCATGCAGAAGCACAAGGACATGCATCAACACCAGAAAAAGAGAAGCAAATTACAACGTGCGACGAACCAGAGGACGCAGTGAAGGAGCAAGGATCTGAGTCCTGTGCAGCAACTTTGACACGAAGCAGCGTTGAGAGAACATACACTCGAGGATCTACTGCTGACCGCAGTTTCTGTTCAGCGCGTGAGCGTGTTGCTACGTCTGCACCAGAGGGCTCAGCTGCACCAGGTGCTACTGCAGCTGCCACGCGCGCTCCATGGAGGAGACGCTCTGCGACAGACGGCAGCGACGGCCTCTTGTCCGCTGACATCAAAGCAGCATGCGTGGATGACAAGATACCCCCAGCACCCGCGGCGGGAACAGCAGCAGTAGCAATCACAGATGCGAGAATAGCTGCTGAAGCGTCGGCGTCAGCTGCAGCGGTGGTCATACCTGCCACGGATGCGTGCCATCAGGCGAAAACTTCTGGATCTCAAACCTCTCATTCTGCGTTATTTGCTGATGCCGTTGGTGTTCCTGCTGCCCTCAGTTCTGCAGGAGATAGTCCTGCTGCCTTGCCCATGGTGGCTACTGCAGAGGCACTTTGTACGGCTGTCCCGCCTGGTGCTGGTGGAAGCGCGGTGTTGGCTCCTGCAGCTGCTAGTCAAAAAGATGGCCCTTCACCTCGTGGCACTCGCTCTTTCTCCTTGCACTCTTTGGCCGCGGCGTGCCGCTCACAACAGTGGTATTCGCAACACTCGCGGAGTGGTGCTACCGGTGATGCTGTGTCAGGCGCTGCCACGGCTGCTCCTTTTAAAATTTCAGCTGACGCTGCAACCGCATCTGCTGCCGCTGTTGCTCATCCAGCCGCACCCGGAGAAGCGTTTCTCGCCTGGAGTATGCTGCCGAAAGTGTTTGCCATGGAAGTCGCCTTGTCTCAGCGTCTCCTTGCGATGCACGCGTTTGACGAGCTTCTAGAGGAAGCAGAGGAAGCGTACATTCGATGTTGTTATTACATTCAGCAGTACGAGCTGCTGTTGCGAAAGTGTTTCCTCTTTTCGCAGTTGCATGCGCTGCTGCTGCTTACTACTGCCTCCTCCTGTGCCATCAAAGCTGTCGGAGGTGCGGCATTCATCACAGGCGCCTTGTTCCGCCCCTTTACTGCAGGCGGCCTCTGCCGGTGGCCTACCATTGGGAGTTCGGCTGCTGCTGTTATCGATTCTGCTGCGGTCGACGCCGCGGCAGCTGGCAAAACTACTTCTGCTCATGCTGCTAGTGCTAGCGGCGCTGGTGTGGAAAAGGGCATTGTCTGCGATGACTGGGAGGAGTCACCGGAGAGGGACGAGGGACTCGAAGCTCCGTATGCCAACAGCAGCTGCACAGAAAGCACTCTAAGTAACGCAGAGATGCTGCTGCAAACCGGTGCGTGGCCCCGTGTACAGACAGGGGAGATGCTTAGCGGCACGAGTCGGTGTGCTGTGCCGTTGGTGATAGAATCTGTCTCTTCAGATATACCAAGGGTAGCCAGCTGCGTGGACGCTACCACCAGTGGTGCTGCTGTTGTCGGTCCTGCTGGTAATGCTGCTGCTGTTCCTAGTGCTGCTGCTGGTGTTGCTGCTGATCACACGGCCGTTGCTGCTGCTTTTGCATTGGGGAATCACCTAGGGCAACCCCTACGTGGAGCAACAACCAGATTTGTATGGAGCTCCACCATGGAAGAGTACGTGAGAGCGTGCCTTTCTTCTGCAACGCTAGATGCCTACGACTCCTACGACGTACCTGCTGCCGCTACAGCGACACTTGAATCTACGGCTGCTGCTGGCCTTCCACCTGCATCCGCCCTGCCGCAGGATGTTTCGGCAGCCACTCCGTCTGGTGAGGGTCCGGTTTCTGCTTCGTTGCACTTGGCTGCTGACATGTGGGGAAATGGCTCTGCTGCTGGTGGGACAACGGAAGATGCGGCTGCTGCGCCTCGACGGCGTCGTCACGCCACCTTGCCTGCAGAACGATCAGCGCAGCGCAGCAGCAGCTTCTTTGCAGTCGCTGCGCTTTTCTTGGAGCCTTCTCTGTTGCTGACGCTGCCTGGTGCTGCTGCCTCCGTTTTCGGTTCTTCGTGTGATCGGGCACTTCAGTCTTCCGGTGCATGCACTCCATCAGGGGAGCGTATCAGCAGCAACAAGTGGACGTTTCCACATGTGTCTTTTGATCAGAACACATTCCCGTGTACTTTTCCTGCGTGTTCTTCACGCACAGCAGGGGAGTGTCCAAAACACACTATAACAACAGACACTTTCGATACAGCCACCGCTCCTGTCTTAACAACAACTGACGGGTCGCCGCGCTATTCTGTGACAACATCCACTACTGCTGTGGATGATGCCGCTGCTAATGCGGCGGCGTGGGGCACTTTCACAGCTCCCAGAAACACGTATGCAGCAGCATGCACTTGTAGTGCCTCTTCGTCGGCTATTTCTGGTTTTGGCTCCACACTCGCCACATGTACGCACCTAACAGGCGTACGCGGCGAAGAAAGGGAATGCAGTTCGAAATCAAGTGACATCCCTCCGTCTAGCAGCTTCTCCGAGCGGCGGTGCATGTGGCACGCAAACTCTGCCTCTGAGGTGAAGCACGGAAAGGGAGATTTCTTTGTCAAAGCTGTCGCCAGGCGGTGGGTGTTACAGCGGGTAGGCCCAGGTACTGACACAGAGCGGAAACCATTCAGCAGACTAGAATTTTTTTCCAGGTGGTTGCGAGAAGGTAATAGATGCTACGAAAGACAGACAACCGTGGAAAATGACTACAGCGAGGCAGGAACATCGAATACACAAGATTCTGACAATGCAACACAAGGTGTGCACGGTGATGCTGTGTGCGGTGGAGCGGGAATAGACGCAAAAGAATTTCATTCCTCAGGGGCGGCAGATAGGAGGTTGGCATGTGGCAGAATAAAGAAGGTTACGTTTCCTCCTTTGTCGGGTGAGCCAAAAATGCCTCGTTTTTGTCTAAATACGAGTACTTCGACAGTTCAACATCCAGAAACACACGAAGCAGAACGGGAGAACCCCATCCGAAGGCTTCTCTTTCTTCTTCACGAAACCGTCACATGAGAAACGGTGACTCAAGGAGAAATAACGCGCAGTCCTCTTCAGTGGTCGATGCCGTACCTGAAGTAAAGATCGGCGTATATGCTCTGCAGGAACTACCATAGAAAACGGAGGGAAGTGTCGCGCGTTAGTGTCGTTGTGTCTGCGCAAACCTGCATGCATGATTGTCTGTCATATGGAAAGGAAGGCATACCAGTTACCGATAAGAAGGTTGTTCTTAAAATTGGGGGTGTTGTTGGTGGTTGTGAGACGATGCTTTAAAAAGCTGTCGAAAAGGAGTATTGTCTGCTGTTGATGTTGATCGTACACGAAAGGATAAACAGAAGGTAGTGAAGTGTTTTGCCTTCTATCCGTTGTTCATGACGATACATAGTCCTGTATAAATGCTCCTTAAGGATGATGATAAGCAACTTTCGTAAGCTCCCCGCCATGGGGAAACTGCCTCACTTCTTTAGATTTTGTCCTCCGGTGTACAGAATGCAGAAAAAATTGTCTCGCAGTCTGAGTACTCATGGTGAATAAGAAGTGGACTGCAACGCATAATTCGTCGGCATTCCTACTGTGAAAACTACAATGCAATCCCGCTGATGAGAAACACTGATGGAAGGTAGGTCGACCTACGTTTTCCTCCGGTGTACACTTATACTTATTGCTCTGCGGCGAGTATCATCACCGTCCTTCCGCCTGGCGCACGTGAGTACCCACGTACGACAGAAAGACGGACAGGTAGGTCGAAGTGTCTAAACACACAAGTAAGCACATGAAAATACTCACTTTGCTCGTCCTATCCTGCACCTCCCCATCGATGTCGTGTACGTGTCTGTGAAGTGAGTTTCATCCGTTCACACAGAACTATACACTTTTCTGTGTGCGTTGGTAGGGACGAGGTTGTATCTGTTCACAGTCTGTACGGGGAGGCGCCGGTGCCTGCCAGTTGATGCGGTTCTTAGGTTCATTCGCAATAAATCGTTCAGGGAGACTGGGCTGGTAGATACCGACTGGCCGCTAACGTATGTACGTTGTGTACGTTCGTTAATGTGCATAAGTGTATGCTGTAGCGTTTTGGGGGTTTCTCTACTAATTCGATCTTCATTACGTGCGTAGCACTGGGATAACTTTTCTCTGTGTGTGCGTGCACACCAGTACTCGTAAATGGCTACGTATGCCTTCCCGGGTAGTGACGCCTCAGGTTCTTCATGACTGGCGTACTTGACGAAGGTCAAATTCCCACGTAGATGAGGATCACGGTCCAGGAGGGGTCAGGATGACACCAACACCTACGTAGGGACTCAGTTCTTGGTTTCTGCTGAGCAAGTGCTAGTTAGAAAGAGGAATTCACTGCGACAGTGTGGTGTCTGGTGGTGGCTGATGGCTCGAGGTTGTTGGTCTCTAATCACAAGTAGGGAATCTTTCCGCAGTCCACACCTTGTTAGAAAAGGTTTGACGTTGTAGTTACGGCTGCTCATTTCCTTAACTCCGCAAAAGAGAGCTTTGGTGCCTTTTGGACACACTAGAGAGTTTCACCCAAAATAAGTACTCAAGGGAATTGACATTAGGACAGTCTCGTGCAGGTTGTGCGACAGTGCACTGCAGTTACGAGATTCGGTTGTACAGCTGATGAACGACATTTGTAAACAATTCAGTCGACACAAAAAAAGTGTAAGGTGAAACGTCCATTTCGGCGGTACGTTTATGAAAGACAATAAGGAGGACGACTGTATTCGTGAATCCTTCGGTAGTAGTCCAAATATCTTTGCAAATGCTTCAGCAGTGAAGGGTAGCGCTGCTCGTGGAAGTCGTAATGAAAAGAGGATGGTTATGCGATCCGCTGACACGTCCTCCAGAAGGTGGTCTGGCCAACAATTACAAAAGTAGAATGACTACACATGCGTGGAATCTCTTGTGATCGATCACGGCAAGATAATCTGAATGGCCCACAGGGACAACATTGTATGATAGATTGATCACAGCATTCAAACAAAAACGCTGGACTGCACACTCGTTGAAACACAGTATATAAGCAGACTCAGTACTAGTTGCCATGACGCGACCTAAGCGTAAAAGTACATTACAATTTGGACTACTAGCACCGACAACCGTGGTTGGCTGTATCACTTGAGGTGCTGATACATCCCAATCCGCAAACCAATGGAGCATACCCTCTCGGTGTCCGGAAGGGCAATACGGGGCTGGTCGTGGCATTAGAACCAGAGTAGGTGTTGATGCAGATACGCTTGAATGTGGGTTCACAAGTGAATGTTGCAGCGTCTACAGGAGTGTATATTTATATATATACTGAAGAGTTCCTCAATGACGCTATAGAAGTGAGTGTTGACCCGTGATAGAGTGAGGTGTAGTCAGTGCCTCTCTTCACAAAGTCAATTCGTTTTATCATCCATCGTCCACTCACTTGGGCCAAATCAGAGTCAAGAGATAGCTGAAGATTCCGGGATCTCACAGCATAGACGGGTCCACTGAACACCTACCGAGCAAAGTGCCAGTCATCGACTCTACGCGTACTCTGTGGCTCCTCCATTATTTGCCTCGCCTTCAGAGTCGCGCGATAAGGGCAGAAATCGTCTTTTTCTATAGATGATGAAATAGAAATTTGACCGTGACTGTCGAATTATATCCTCATTATTATCTATCCAAAGAACCACCCATATGAGAAAGATAAAACAGGTGCGACGGGGTAAGAGGAACGCATAAACGTCTGTGGACGCCAACAGTTGCCTGAAAAAAATCCGCCGTCGTCTTACGTGGCCAAGTCCACATGGTCCTACGAGTGTGCAGCCTGAAAGACCAACAACCCAACTGAAAAACCATTCAGCTTTCAGTACTCGGTGGACACTCAGGCGCAACAGGCACTACTTATTAATGTGATTTGTGTTCTGGCTCACAGTAACGTTTAGATGGCAAAGCGCAGCTAGTTCTTCTTTCACTCTCCTATCTAATCTACCTGTTTTGCGTTTCATTGGCCAGATGCAAGGCGAGATCACGATAGCGACCGGACGTGAGAATTTAGGCAAATCCGTTCAACGAGCATCTTTGCTTTCCTACTTATCCTCGTACCGCCTCTGGGTCGTTGCTAACCAGAAGGCAACTAGACCTACGTCACCACCTACAATTACCTTGCACAGAACTATTTATGGTATGTATAATTTTTCAAGGGGACGACTTTCGATTTCGTTACGTATCTTGCTCACCGTATACGAAGAAGTTTCGATGACCGAAATCTATACATTCCTTGACAGCAGCCGCGTTATTGTTTAGCAGTCACATATTTCCATTACTGTTTGCCATGACGATACCTCCAGTTTGGCGCGGGCATCCTCACTTTCACTTCCTCAGTGTCCTCGGACTCTTTTCACCATATCCCCACCATGTACTGCCAACTTCGATCTCCCCTCCGATCTCCCCTCCTTACCATTCTTCCGGTTTTCTCGTGTCTACTTTCTCGGTCTATGTTGCTTCACACATGGAGCATGTCAAACAAGATAAAACAAAGTGACCGTCACTTCCTGTTGGTCGCCTCCCACATCCATTCCTTATAGCAGCGCTCAAAAGTGCCCCTACACACAGGCGGGTAAATGCAGTTATTTCCTAACAGATATGGGAAAGCCGACCTCAATGTTTAACACTGAGCAATATTCCCTTCCAGACACATACGTGTGGAGTGCTCGCGCTTTTCCGGACCTCGTTACATATGGAAATATAGTGTCCTACATGGATATTTGCGCGGATGTGTAATCTGGCATGCGTACGCAATGACGATTCACCCACGAAGAATCACAGTTGTGTAGACCTCCAGAGCTAGAGAGTGCTCTGCTTGCACTGGACGTATGCATGCGTCGGCATATGTTGTGTTCCCTCGACTCTATACATACACGTGTACATACAGAGACCGAGACAGAGACAGACAGATAGACAGACACACACGCACACACACACATACATATCCACACACACACACTTACACACATAAACACACGCACATAATCATACAGACGCGCATGAAGTAGCAGCAGGTGTGAAGAGGAAAGTGTCTACGGTCCGCTTTCTTCTGCGGAGCATTTAAGCAGTCTCTAAAACTCTGAGCGTGTTGTTCAGTTGCACGCCTTTGACACTTCACTGCCGTCGCTTAATTGGTGATTCTCAGGCTGTCTGCTAAGATCTCTTCTAGTTTCCGTCGCGGCTTTGGCAGCTGCAGCAGCAACGAATGTCACACGCATTACTTTCTTTCATGAGGTCTTCAGCGGTGTTCAGCGTCTCTATCTGAGTCTGAGGTTCACCATGGACTGCTCAGAAATAAATTTCTGCAGATTCGAAGACATGGGCATGTTTAACTATACGAATTTTATAACTCTTGACCAGGCTGCAATATCGCTTCCAGCAGTTGTCAAGAGAGGGGAGCTAGCCACAGCGCCTACAGTGTCGTCTTCCCTGTGCGCGACATGGTCGTAGTATCATCCTCGCGATGGAGACGCGTTTCCTGCGGCTTCCGCCCATAAAAAATCAAACTTTTCAGACACTGCATGTCTTTTATATTATTCACGTTCGAGTGTGCTCGCGGCGTGGGTATCGCTCGCAAGGGGACGATGCAATTTTGACGCAGTGGTTCCCGTATCCAGCCGCTGGGGGTCCCGTGCCAAGGGCGACTCAGTGGCCCATCGCTGCGCTACCTCATTGGCCGATGTTCCACTGGCAGTTTCTTCGAACGGGGACAGAAACGGGAATTCGGCAGGATCCCTTCCTTCTTCGCTTCTGATTTCTAGGAGTCGGACGGCCAGCGATTTTCCGGTGCGGGTTCTTGCAGCCTGTATCCCGTGAAAGTCTGCGATTGAACTCCTCCTCTATCGCAGATTTTTGTCTATTTCAAGGTTGTCTCCGTTGATGCTGCAGGGTCTTCGGCCCTCGATTACAGTACTCTTCCACGTTCGGTATTATTCCTCCGCCCACCTCGCGTAACCACCCCTGTTGACTGGAATTCCCGATAACGGAGCTCCAGCGGCCCCCCTGCGCGAACAACGTGGCTAAATTGTATTTTTGAACCATATGTTGCTAGACCACTGCTATTCCGTATGTCCTGAACTTTTTCGGTAACACTATCGTGGGTTATACTCGGGCGACACTGGCATAAAAACGAGAGATGGGCACACCTAGTGTAACTGTTGCCAACTGCGCCGCGTACTTGTCGTCGAGAAGTCAATTTCACTTCGCCGCCAGACTGGCTGTATCTACCAGAACTTACGTCCTGGAGTGCTAGGACGCAGCTGTCTCTTCGGGCGAGGATAGACAGCCTTTCAGCCACATCATTCTTTACTTGCCAGTGATCTCTCTGACGTTATGTCTGTGCTGTTTCTTCACTGTCCCACCAGCAGCAGCTGACACAGTCCGACCCTCTGCTTTTACGAGATTGGTGCCTCCGAGTGTGAACATTGTTAACCGCAGTCAAGGTCTTGAAGTGTTTTCTCTCCGGCATTCACTGCGACATGGCATGACCTCTACGGTCGAGAGAGTGTTCCTCGAAGTACACCGATACCGGAAGTCATCATGATGTGCTGCACCTTCTTAGATGCCTCTGCAAAGTGTCACCCTGGCTATCTGTGCAACATTTGTCGGTCTCACTGTTTACAGTCATTTGTTTCTTCGGTTGAAAGCAGTAGACATTTTCGGGTATGAACGATGCCTAAGGGAGTCAAGAAGCGCACGAGCCTTGGTTCGGCGCGCTTCCACTCGAACGCACAGCTGTGCTGTGAGCTATTTTACGGTTTAAAGAAGCGCACAGAAAAGCATACCAAGACACGTCATGAATTAGCAGTCATTTCAAGCGTAACCCTTCAGCACCTGTAGTGGCGGTACGCATTCCACGTCGAGAACCTTTGACGCTCTATTTTCGTCACCATGTTCCTTCGAATTAAACGCCATCGGGACACTCGCGGGGCGCCCGTGCGGTGAGATTTTTATGTGCTCTCTAGTGTTGCTTCCAGGCTTCCTTTTCCGGTATACTTCTGGAGAAGCCTTAACGAGAGGTTACTGCGTACGACACCGCCCCTTGGGTTGACTATCTCAGGAGTTTGTCGATGCTGCCTCACGATTTATGTATGCCGGTGAATTTTGACGTCCCGCCACTTGACTTTTTGCGCAGGACCTTCACTCTACGTCGCGTGCCCTGTCTTTTGAGTGAACGAAGCCTTACAGAGCCAGAAAAACCTTTCCTGCAGCCGAATAATGTTGTTGTGTATTTCGTCCTGCCACCTCGTCCGGTTTGCCTGCCGAAGGGCGAACGAGGCAGTTGTATCACCGCTGCGCTCTAGACGGGCTTCGCCTGGCGGTGGCGTCAAATATCGAGGGAAGGGGACGTCGGGGCGAGCGGTCGATCTGTCAGAAGAATGGAATGCTGTTTATTTCAAACATTAGGAAGGACGTGGAGGTCTTGCTGGTGTCGTATTTCGAAGCGGGCCAGCATATCCAGGGAGAAGGTTTTCACATCAAGTTCACGAGAGGCGGTTGTGCTGGCGGCCCCCTGCACCAGGTGTAGCATTGACCCTAAGTCTGTTTCTCTTTCCACTTCGCTGCAGAGGGTTCGTTGACACACGTTGTCGTATGCACACCGTCTTTGATGGAGCGTCTGGGAAGTATCCGGGCGACTACGTAAAATGTACGTTTTACTTCGTTGTATTGTTTCGCTCCTCGCGTCTGCTTTCGTCCGCCAAGCTTAAGACCGTGTTACTCATGCGTAGCTCGTGACTGACTCACCTCCTTAGCGTTCGTTGTCTCCTGCGGTCGCGGAATCGCACCATGGACCTCCTCTCACCGTCCGCAGCAGCGGCTTCCGACCAGGCAGCCGCTGCGTCGTCGCCATTCCTTCCTGGTGGCGATGGAGCAACTGCTGTGGGTACACGTGTGAACGCCTCGCCCTCCTCCTCGTTACCACGCGCTTCCACGTGTCCCCATTCTCGGCCTGCTTCATCCGATTTGCCTTCTTCACCAGTACTCCTGCGCGCAAACTCCAGATGCAATGCAGCTCCGCTGCGCATCGCTTCACTGGCCTGTACAGCATCAGCAGCAGAAACGAGCAGCTCCGCACCAGCTGCGGCAAGCGGCACGTCCCCAGTGGGAAGCAGCAGCACGCTGCCAGCAGTACACACTGTGCAACCACCAGCAGGTGCAAGCGGGCCTACGTCGAGCACTAGTCAGAAGTGGGAAATGGCAGCGGATGACCCTGGCGCGACGGCAGTACCTGCGGCGCATCCGCGCTCTCTGGCTGCTTCCAGTCGCTGCGGGGGGAACAGTATTACGTCTACTTACTCTTCTTTTTCTTCTCTGGCTTCAGCTCCACGACAACCTTCTCTAGCTGCACACAGCTGCTCGACGGACACCTTCAGTCCTGATGGAAGTTCAGGCTTTTCCGCGAGGCGCGCCCCTTTCTCGTCTGCCTGTGCGTCTCAGGCTTTCAGAACTGCGCGTGTAACGCAGGAGCAGCAGCAACGAGCCGAACAGCAGCCACACGGTGTACAAGCGTCTGCAGGAATATCAGCAGTCCCTGCTGCCACGCCTGCATCCGCTGGAGCGCCTGCTGTTCCTGTGACTGCTGCTTCACCCACAGCAGAATCACAACTGCCTTCTGCAGGGCGTCGTCGGCGGCCGAAGCCGCTGTTGCCCGTGACGTCATGGTTGACGAAGCAGCAGTGGGCTCGAGAGTTACGCAGGCAGTGGCTTAGCAGCAGCAGCCGCTCGCGCTCGCGCTTTGTTGCTGTCTCCGGCGGACGGTGCGATGCCGCGCGAGGAGCAGACGACACACACGCCGCGCCTGTTGAAGAAACAAAAGAGCTGCAGGAAGCACGTAGCTCCTTTTACTGTAACGTAGAGCTCTGCAGTCAGGCTGTAGCACGCATTCGTCTTTTGCGAGCTGCTCAGCTGGCACAGCGAGCACACACAAATGAATCAGCAGCTGCAGCAGCGGCAGACAGCGCCCCTTCCCGCCCGGCAGAGGTACGAGGAGGGTCTGTTTCATTGTCTGGAGAAAACGGCTTGACAGCTCTAGCGATGTCTTCTGCTATTTCTGCGTCGACTTCTACAGTCCCCGAGATCTCTGTGGCTTTCACTTGTCCGGTTCCGTCCCCTGCACCCGTCTCCGCGTCTTCTCCGTCTTCTGATGCTGCCACTTCTTCGTTATCTTTTTCACCTGGTGCCGCAACTGCGTCTGTCGCCCATTCCACGTCGCCTCCTGTTTGTGCTGCCACTTTTCCCGGTGCGACTCTGCAGCTTTCACCAGAGTGTAATCATACTCGTACACCAAGTGATAAACCTGTTTCTCAGGGCCTCCACGGCCGAGATGCTGGAAGCGCGTTTCTCCCTGGGCGACGTCTTTTTTGTGCTGGTGTTCCCTCTCCTTCCGCCTCTGCTGCTGAAGCGACTGCGTCGCTGGAAAGCTCTGCTGCAGCTGCTGCGACTTCAGCGGCTGCTCTAGGTGCACCAGCCCCCCGCACCCCTGCAGCTCTCTCTCGTCTTGATGCTGCCGCTGCTGAACCGTACGCTGATGTTGCCGCTGCTCTCCGTCCCTTTTCGTCTTGTCCCGCCTCTGCTGTTGATTGCGGAGCAGGACCCGATCCTCCTATCTCGGTTGCACCTGGGCTTCCTCATAATGCAGCAGCCGCCGCGGTCTCCTCTCCTTCTACGGGGTTTTCCTCTTCAGAGACCGATGAACGAGAAAAAATTTCAGACCGATTCGCGTTGGACTGCTCTCCCTGTGGTGCTGCTGGTCACGCTGCTGCGCGGACGTCCGCAGGCGTGTGTCCCAATGCGTTGCCTTTGTCGCTACCGTCGCGCGGCGTCGAGAACGGCGCTCAGGTAGCACCCACGGCCGCAGGAACTTCTCCTACAGCAGACATCTCGTCGTCTGTAAAAGCAAAAGCAGTGCGTCTCTTCGCACCGGCGGCTACGGCAGCAGTAGGAGCATCCCCGCGCAAACAGGCTGGAGCCGCGAAGCGTCCAGTAGACAAAGCAGCGGCAGCAGCTGTGTCTTGCGCAGAATCAGCAGGCGTGTCAGGGTCAGTGCCCACCGTCAGATGGGAACGTGCCGCAGCAGCACCAGCGGCAACGCAGGGACGGCTGCCCGCTGCAGGGGCACCGGAGGCCGAAGCCGCCGGTATTTCTTCTTCGTGGTCTTCTCTTGACGTGGCTTCACCTTTGCAGAGAAGGGGACATGCCGCTTCCGTTGTTCCGTCCAATTCAAGAGTGGAGATCGGTTTCCACGACGCGGACATTCTTACTCGTTCGTATTCCACGTCTGCGTCGGTTGCATCTCCTGCGTCTCCCGGCGCCCCTGCTTCTGCTTTCTTGCCTCGTTCCTCTTCTGCGAACGCGTTGAGAGTACAGCAGAAGTCTTCTCCCCATTCTAGTCCTCCAGTCTCCCCCTCTCCTGCGCCTCTGTCGGCACGCATCGAGGCGCCTTCTTCGACACCGCCGCCGCAGCAGGAGCAGCAGCAGAAAACGTCTGTGTATGCTACTCGCAAGGCGTTTTCTCCTTCGAATCATTTCGCTAAAGGCGCTGCGTCGGCCTCTTGGGGTTCACTGCGTCCGCAAGGCACGAGACAGGCATTTCATGCAGAAGCAGCGGCTGCGGTTGGTGTTGCTGCTGGCGCAGTGTTCTCTGCTTGCGCGGTACACGGCGTCGAGTGCGAGGCAAGACGGCGCGCGGCTCCGAAACAGCGGCGAGGGTCTTCAGCTTTATCTCTAAATTCTTCTTCTTCTTTCATTCTATCCGAAGCTTCTTCTGCAGACGCCTCCTCGTTCTCTCTCCCTGCAGGGGAAGACGCGCCGCCGTCTTCCGCTGCGCATTTCCCCCTCTCCTCATTCCCCGTTGCATCAGGGGAACGAATCTCCTCTTTATCGTACACGACGCAGCAGCTGGTGGAACCAAAGCACCCGTTCTCCGAGATACAGCTCTCCCTTTCCTGCAGAAAGCCGCTGCGAGGCCTGCAGCCGGACCAGCCCCAGCAGCAGGAACCCCACCAACAGCAGCTCGAACAGCAACAGGACGACGACCAGGACAAGCAGCACCATCAACAGCAACACGAAGACCAGCAGGGCGGGGGACAGCGATTATTCCGTGTACAGGAAGGTCTGCAGTCGGAGCGTTTCCGCGATTCTGACGAGAGAGAACAGGAGGAGGAGGAGCAGCAGCAGGTGCAAGCAAAGAAGCAGCATCACGTGACATACGCTAGTAAGGAGAGGGGGTCGTGGGGAGGAAACGAGGGACAGCGTAGAGAAGACAGTGCTGCGTCGCGGGAGCAGCTGCACCAGCGGCGGAAGCGTCCCAGCGGAGGGGTCTTCGTTCAGCAGCAGAGGTCGTTCGAAGACGGAAGGGGAGAAGGAGAAGGAAGAGGAGCAGCAGGGGCAGGTATGGTGCACGCACTTGAGCGAAAATGGAGCGCCGCGGCTTCGCTGACAGAGAGTGAGCGACGGCTGCTGCAGTCTTCTTCGTACTATGTGCACCCGTCAGAAGTCATGCATCGGCATGCGCTGCACGCATTCGTTTCGAATTTTTTCCAGCAGACCCAGCGCCGCAGCAACTTGCCCTTCCGCTTATTCCTGCGCCGCTGGACGTCCGTCTGCTGCAGCTGCTGGGGCCTCCTGCTCGTGTTGCTCGGCATTGGCGTGCTGCTGCTCTCAAGGCAAAGTGTGGAAATTGTCGTTCCCTACAAGTCTCACGCATCTCTAACAGTCTTCGACGTAGACAAAGAAATGCAGGCACCCGTGTACGTCTATTATCGCATCGAAGACTTCTACGGAAATTTTAGACCCTACGTCAAGGACGGGCCGAGGACCATCAGCAGCTCCTACAAGTGTGAAGGTACGCCACAAAGCGGAACACTCACGTGCGAAGAACAACCGTCTGTATACGAAGAGAATATCGAGATACATCTTCCTGGACACAAGTGTTCATCTGCTTGGTGTACGGAGTTATCTATCTGTATATATATATATGTATAGACATCGGTGTATCTTAGAGTGCTTAGGAAACACGAATTTTGTCAAACAGTGAGAATGTGTGTCCGCACGTGTATCCACGTACGGTGTTAAATTGATATATACGTACATATATCTGTAGACTGTCTTTGTGTCAACTGTCTCTCTGACTCTCTCTCTCACTATATGTATATATATACACACATGTGTGTGCACATATACGTGTAACACGTTGCCAATGTTCACAGAGACGTGTAATGACACCCGTGCGGATCATATCATCTGCAGTTGTGCGGTGGGTGTGTCTGCTGCTTCAGAGAGATATATATGCAGACTGTTGTTTATGAACAAATAGTATATGTGTGTATATATCACCTTTTGGTTATGCGTATGCCTCTCGAAGCTGCACACCTGCGGTTATACATATTTATGTGAGTATCTCTGTACACGTGTATACGCGTACACATATATATATATATATATATATATACGTGTACACGCACTCACAGTGAGCATCTCGCTACATGTCTTTACAGGTGTACACATATATACGTTTATATATGTATATACCTGCACACTCGAGTGTCAGTCCTGCTCTGTCTTAAGTCGCCTTGTATATCGTCTGTTGCCCAAAGATACATCTGCTGCTCGTCTGCATCTTCCTCTCTTTGCCCGTGATTGTGTTTCGTTGTGTCACCTCTGATTTTGTGTGTCGTGTGTGCCCGGCGACTTTTTTCTGCCTTCGTGTTTTCCTGTGATGTGTGTGTTCAAGAGATGGTGACGCCACCATGCTTTCTCTGTGCATGTTCTTTTTGTTGACCCAAGTCGTCGCCTCTCCGCTTCCGAAGACCAGGGCCTGATACGATGTCATATACAGCTACAGGCAGACGCCGACTTCTCCACCGCCGTCCTGTTGCTGTCGTCGCTGCTGGTCGTCTCGGGGTCCTGCGGCTGTCGCTGCTGCAGCTGCCGCGTGCTCCATTTTCGCGACTTTCTTTTTGCCCCTGGTGTCTGTCTCCTCTCCTGCAGCTTGCCTTTTGCTGAGCTGCTGCGCCGTCTTCGTCTTTGGTTCTCCTTCGGCTGGTGTTGGGGCGTCTGCCGTGGACGCTGCGGATGTTGTTGCATCTGCCTGCTGTGTAGCTGCCTGCAATTTCGCTGCTCCCGCGGCCCGGCCGCTTCTGCTGCATCATCTGCTGCTGATTTCCTGTCGCAAGGGTGCTGCTGCCGCGCTCCTGCGGCGCACGCGCATCGCCGCTCCTTGTGGTGCTGCTGCCACCTCTTGGCTGCAGCGTGTGTCTCGCTGCGTTCGTTGACGCTGCTCGTCCTGCGAGCTCTGCCCCGTCGGTGCTGCTGGTGAATCTTCTGTTGCCACCTTTTTACTCTGCGTCTGCTGCTGCGTGCTCACCGTCGTCGGGGCGTTGTTTTCCGTTGCTGCCATTTCTTTTGCTGTGTCTACTGTCGTCGCTCCTGCTGCGGTGCTGCTGCAGTCGTTCGGTCGCAGGCAGAGGCACTTTCGTTTCGTACGTTCAACGGGAAGCTGACGCTGCGTTGGTTGCTGCGCGACGCGTTGACGGGGAAAGACATTCCGGCCTCAAACCCGATTGCGTTCCCTTGCGGGCTGCAGAGTGTCGCGATATACAGCGACATCATTCGCTTGTATCTGAAGCGCCCTTCCCCACTTCCGCCGCACATGACACATAGCCTCCAGGAAATATTTGTGGCCACCTCAGAGGTTTCTTACCCATGGGATTTCGTGCAGTACATGGTAAGTTAAATTTGGAAAGTCGAAAAAAGTTGAACACAGAGGAAAAAGAGGAGGACGAGGGAAAACGTGTAGAAATGAAAAACAGACTAATGAGACCGAAGCTTGCGAAGTGGAAACAGAACAGAGTGTAAACTGCAGAGATACACAGGAAAGGAGAAACAAAAGAGATACACAGCACACACGTACACACACAAACACACCCGCAAGGAAACAACAAGGTGGGATTAACAGCAGCAAGCGCTGTCACTTTGTTCGGGGACTTATGCGGCAGATGCGCCTGGACGTACACTTGGATACGGTGTACATACACGTGTATGTGTGTGCACACGTATGGAAGAAATATAAATATATATACATATACATATACATGTATATGTGTATTTTGTGTTGTTGAGTGAACTCTTCTGCACAAGAGACGACAAGAGCATGGAAAGGAGAGCAAGAGAAGGCTGGACACCCGTATCTGCATGGGATGTAATTATCTCGCTCCCGTTCTCTCTGTCTGCGTGTAACACGTATGTATGCGTCCACACAAGCCTGCACAGAGCGAGTGGGTATATGTGCCTCTTTTCGCGTGCAGAGCCGTATGAACATACCCTGTTCAGGGAGGTCACCATTATCTGTCTCTCCAGTCTCTGTCTATATATGTGTGTCTGTATGCTTGGCAACATCCGTCTCCGCTTACGCGTTGAGTGGTAGAGACGGGTAGAAGACTAGTGGCGGGGGCACGTAGTGCCCTGTGAAAATGTTGAAGACAACAGTGAAGGCAGTGGCGATCAAATTTTCGAAGAGCTAGACGTGTCTCTCCGTCGTAGACGCAGAACGCGAACGCCTCCGTTTTCCTTTATGGAAATATCTCTACGTATACACGTATATGTACCACCTCTCTGTCTCCGTTTCTCTTTACCTACTCGCTTCGTGTCGCTGTATTGAGATCTCTGTACGTACACAACTATATAAAGCACCTCTCTGTCCCTCTTCTTCCTCCTTCCCGACCCCTTCGTCCCTCTGTATGGAGACCTCTGTACACACACATGTATTTCTTCACGTGTCTGTCTACGTTTTTACCTCTCTCTAGTATGTGTGGCGCCTGCCCTAACTAACGCCTTTCTACCGGTGTAGAGGTACCTGTGTGGAGGCACGTGCACACG
This sequence comes from Sarcocystis neurona, assembly GCA_000727475.1. NCBI lineage: Eukaryota > Apicomplexa > Conoidasida > Eucoccidiorida > Sarcocystidae > Sarcocystis > Sarcocystis neurona. The sequence goes on along the minus strand of KL647312.1, from coordinate 1,565,447 downwards.
TGCTTCCCGTGCTCCTCGTCTTCGTGTATACCTCTGCCCTTGGAAGAAGGACTTCGTCGTAAGCTTTACGCACATAGTGGCCACGTGCAGTCGCGCGTATATGGCTAGCTGCGCGTGATTATGTGACTACCTATCTACACGTGTAAATGTGTGTGTGTTTGTTTTGCCGTGTGGCACTCGTATATGTACGGACACGTGTACGTGCGTCTCCCTCCGTTTGTGAACGCATTCGCAACGGGACAGAATATGCCCACAAACGTCTCTTCTATCTTGCTAGGTCTCTCTGAGAGGATCGACTGGTGCCGACGAGGCAGGCAGACAAACGGCTGGTAGCGAAGAAGAACCGTCTTGCTTTCTATATTTATGTCTGCGTTTGTGCGTGGCGTAAAGCGCGTGTGCTTCTTCACTCGTACGTCTCCGCCTGCGCGTTGTCGTGAAACGGAAGGTCGCTCTGGCGGCCAGAGGTCCACGCACGTATCTTTACGTGTCAACTAGCGTAGTCGGGGACGACTGTCCAAACTTGCGCTGCAGCACGTTTGTGCGAATACCAAAACTGAGCTCTGCCAGTGCATATGCTTGCCTGTGTGATAACTCACTTGGCCGCTCCCGAGCAGAGCTTGCAGGCGTCTTGTCTGCATGCATACTCGTGTGTGTCGAGGAAGAAGGCTGCTCTCTGTGTGCTGCTTTTTCTGCGATGACCTGCACACGCGTTGACCCCCGCGTCGAGGAATAGCTAACTTCTGTGCTGCGTTTTCTTCCGGCGCTCCACGCGTCCACGTGTCTGTCCACGGATGCAGCTGCCCACAGACGTCCTGTGTATCTCGCGCGATACACCGCTGCGTCGAGAGGGGCACACGTTTAGAATTGTCAGGAGACAGAGACACAGATAAAGACGCCCGTATTGACAGAGACACACGCCTGTGTGCAGGTGTGTGTCTGTCCGTCTACCTATTAAAACCAGAAGGAGAGAGAAAGGGGTAGTGGGCAGTGTGTACAAGCAGTCGTGTGCGTACACGCCCGCTTGTGCAGCCACGAACGCCTAGACAGTCCGCTGCTTTCTCGACTGGGCTGTTACGCATTCTTCGTCCTGTTGTTCTTGTTTTCGACCTGCGTGTTTGTGTGTCGGATACCGCCTTGCTAATTTTAAACGCTGCATACACGTACTCCATTCTCGAGCACAGACGCAGACTTGTATGCTTCCACTCTTGCGGGGTGAGAGAACGTCGAAGATTCCTGGAGGGAAAACATACTGAGGTATGTAGGCACGCGTCTGGGGACGTCTGAACACGTGTGCACGCCTGTCTTCACGTGTGAACTCGCTTTGTGTCTCCGCTAGTGGGCTGCTGGTACCGTCCCACTTTGAGAAGCGCATGTCTGTCTACTTGGGGGAACAGCAGGGCCGCTCGTCCGGCCTGGCGACGACACACGTGCGTCGGCGTTGCCAGCTTTTGTAGATCCACATGTGTGTGCGATCGGGTGACTCTAGGCGCAGACGGCCCACACGTACGTGCACGACGCATATTTGGAGGGAACTCTGTCGACGTTTCTTCCCCGTTTTTGCAGACGATGTGTCTGCACATGTCTCTTCCCGCCTCGCGCGTCGGATTCGTTAGCGCGAGAAGCGGTAGCTTTGCCGCCGCGCGGCTATCTGTGTGTTGACACTTCACCGCTTCTTCGCCCGTCGACGTGGACACAGAGCTGCGGGGCTGCAGGGTACTCCTGCGTGATGGTCGGGATGGTTCCACTCACACAGGGAAAGTGCCGTTTGTCAGCTCGAGGTCCTCGGGGAGACGCAGGTGTGTGTGCGTATGGCCGGAGGGGAGAAACACGTGTACGTGTCTGTGGATGCGACATTTTTTGGGAAGAGAGAGTTTCTCTCTGGAGCTTTTCAACGGAGCTCTTTTTTCTTCCTCTTGTGACGTCTGTTCTTTTCCTGCGATGACGCGTAGCAACCGGTTTCTTCTTGGGAAAGAAAAGGCGCGATGCCGTGGATTTTGACGGGGGACCCGCGTTTCCGCGTATGGATGCACCCGCCGTTCACTCCGAGCTTCCAGAAGTTGTACGGGGTTATTTATGAGCCGCTGCGTGCGAATCATTCGTACGTTCTCAACTTCATTGACGCTAGTAAGTACGCGCAGCATTCTTGGATATTTGACAGCTTTATATGCAGATTTTCGCGTGCTGTCTACGCTTTCTCACTCTTTGCCAAGGCGTTTTCCGATGGGCGGAGTTGTTCTGCTTCATCAGCAGGAGTTCTCTGACGACGGGTATGTCACTTCCTCAAAGCAATTGTCTCTGGCCTCTGCGTGTGTGTCTTCGTCGGCGAATCTCTCTTCGTCTGTAGGTACGTGTCTTCTTTGCAGCAGTGCTATGTCTCCCCAGCAAGATTCTTTGTATTGTTGCATTTCTTTTCTGTTCATCGTAGATATTGCGTTGCTGCAAGGAAAGACGGTGTACGTCCTGGTGTCTTTCTTTGATTCACGGCTGACACTCGCGTCCATCACGATCTCTCTTTCTTCCTCTTTTCACAAGGAACATTCACGTTTTTCCACTTGCGTGCAGAGTTTTTCCTCGACTAAACTTTACACCTTTTGTTGTTGGAGCTGTGCCCGAGTGCACTCATTCTTGGAGTGCTCTCGTTTTGCTCGGAGCCTTACTCCTCTCGTTAAAAGAACTGCTGTTGTCGAATTTTCCGTAGTGAAGTTTTTCCATCCCCCTCTCTACTCTTGAAACATGTTCTTTTTATCCACTCAGGGATAAGTGTTCTGTTTTACTTTCTCTGTCAGTCGCCCATGAAAGAGCAGTGAGGTGCGTCTCGCCTTGGCATGTAGCTGCAGCACTTCTCTGCCCTATTCCGTAGGGGCTCAACCCATGCCTCCTTCCCCTCTCCAGTAGTTCTTTCTGCTGTGAGCTTCGTATCAGTCAAAATAGATGACTGTCCTGGGCCTCTGTTCCGCGGAAGAAAGTGCTGCTGTTCTGCGTCGGTTCTTCTCTGCGCTGTCGGGCGCTCGCGTACTTCGTACGCTTCCGCACTTTATGTGGATAGAGCAACTTCTCTCTCTCTCTGCTATCTGTGCTCTCTATTCACCTTCTGAGCGCCTGGACATGCGGTTGTTCCACTCTCTGTCTATTTGTTTGCAAGGATTGTGTTGTTGTCGCGTTTCTTTCTTATTCGTCTCTCCTCACCGTCCACACCTTCCGGATCCGCTGTCTTAAAACTGCCTACACAGTCGCAGACGCACGCGCTGCCTTCCGCGAACTGCTGACGTACACATACGTATATGTATATATGTACAGAGGTATACAGGTGTACATAAACTTCCCTATATTCGAACTATTTATCTGATATGCGCATGGGACGCACTACACATACACGTGTATATATATATATGTTTCTGCATGCACGCTAGGGTCGCGGTGCTGCAGGTGTTCGAGAGACAAAGAAAGGAGCGTTTTTCCACATGTGTTTTGCTGGTGCAAGATGGACTTCATCTTTTGTCAAAACGTGCTCGAGTGAGTGACGCTTTTCTTTTCGGTCCCCTTCTCTTCTTTGTCGACAGTCCCGTTCCTCACGTCCACTTCTTCGCTACCTCCCTGGCATATCTCCCTTCCTCTTGCTCTCGTTTTTCCCACACGTTGTCGGTTTTCTGCTCTCCTTTCTCCGCTTGTCTTCTGCGCGCGTCGAAGTTGTTGCAACAGCAACACTGCCCCTTTCCTTGGCCTGAATTACCTACCGTCTTTTTTACATGAAGCCGCCGCTGGCGGCGCAGGTCTGCCTCTTTGTTCTTTCAGCCTTCCGTACTTTCCTCGCAGGTTGTAATTCCTTCGAACGTCGTCCATCCTGTGCGCGACGTGGACTGACTAGAGCTTCTCCTGCTTACCACTGCTGTTGCTCTGTCCCCCCGCCTGGTGCTGCTGGCTTCGGTGTTGCGGCTGCTTTGCGATGCGGCCATACCTACTCCTGCCACTGCTGTGTACAGCGCGCGTGTTGTCGCTGCAGCCCTTGGGCACTCCGCCCGCTGCTACCGCTCACCGAAAGCTGCTGCTGCTGCGTTAGCTTCTACTGCGGTGTAATGGAATTGCCGTACGTCCCGCTGTTTCATCTGTCTGCAGCTGCTAACCCTCCGGTGGCCGCTATCGCATGGCTGGTGCTGCTGTCTGTGTGTTGAAGTAGACCTGTTGCTGCTGCTGCGGCGAGGAGTCAGGCGCCGCTGCCGCTGCTGAACAGCGCTACTCGGCTGCTGGCTGGTAATGCTTGGTGGTGCTGCGACCGGTCGCTTCTGCTGGTGTCTGGTTCTGCTGCCGTGGCATGCTGTTGCTGTCGTAGCTTGCTGCTGCTGTCGTACGTTGGTTCTGCCGTCGTAGCTTGCTTCTACTGTCGCACCTTGCTTCTACTGTCCCACCTTGCTTCTACTGTCCCACCTTGCTTCTGCTGTCATTGCTTCCTGCCGCTGCCGTCGCTTGCTGCTACTGTCGTTGCTTCCTTTAGCAGCTGGTGTTGCATGGTGCCGCGTCTTATCGGCAATGGTGCTGCTGGTTTTTGTCGCTGCTGACCTTTCTAAGTTCCGTTGCCTGTTGCGTCTGCTGTTTGATGCGGATCAGGTTGGCCGGCGGAGGAGTGGAAAGCAAAGAAGTCGATAGTTTTTCTTTCACCGGGGCCGGTGGTTGGCAGCTGCAACGACGCTCTCGCGTACTCCTGTATCTGCGCAGGTAACGGGGACGCGAAGGAGTGAAGAAGAGGGAAAAGGAAGGAACGAGCAGCAAGTAAAGAGTCGGAAGAGAGGCGAAGAAGACAGAAGAGCTGAGGGAAGAACGTGGAAGAAAGCTGCTCCGTTGTGCGGGGGTAGCGTTGCATGCAGTGGTGTAGCCAGGAGCGGGAGGCACAAGACAGACGACGAAAACTGAGAGAAGGAAAAGGGGGAGGAGGCGGCTACAGAAACCAGTCAAACGAGCTATCCTACTGAGCTTGCATGTGTGTGGGTGCCCCTAGGCCAAGTGTGTGTCGCTGCTTGGTACACGTAGACGTGTGGAGTGGTGCATGTATATACGTAGGCGTGAGCGTAAATATACGAGGGCCTGTGCCCAGGCGTCAACCACCAGTTGTCAGCAGGAATATTTGGGAAGTGTGGGAACACCTGGACCGGGTGTCTGAAGGCGCACACACGCGTGGATGCACAGATAAGCGAGCGCGAAACGCTGGGCGTGGGTCTGCATGCCACCGACTGTCTGCGGTCAGACCCTTGGGAGGTTTATATATATTTACTTCAAGAGAAAGGGAGAAAAGTAGATGACAGGGAAGTTAGAGTCGACCTCGGGATTGTCCCGTATATTCATCTCTGGGAACGGCGTGGTGTGTGTCTGTGCCCGGGAATATCTGCTGCAACGCTTCACACTTGCATGCCTGCATGCCTGTTTTTGTATGCGTGTTGTTGGTGGCAGTTGTTTTCTGTGTGCTGCGCACCCGGGCACGCCTGCGTGAATGTTTGCACCTGTGGGGGACGGCTCTGTGTCTGCGGGTGGCATCGCTGGAGTATCGAGCAGCCCGCTCGGTCTACGCTTTTACGTGCATGCAGATGATCTTCACGACCTGTGCGCTTGCGCGTTCATGTACGTGTGGAATTTCGTTACATAGGGCGACCGTGCTTCACCACCCTTCGTTGACTCCACTTCCAAGTTCTTCGGTAGGCCACGCGTCTGCCTCTCTGGCTGGTCGCTGCGCCGCCAGCAGTCTTCTCCTGCTTCGTCTTCTTTGTTGCCCCGGTGCACTGCCTCGAGAAGTGCTGTTGTTAAGATCTATGACGAGGGGCGATGGACGCGCGCCATCAGCGCACTTTTGTAGCGGGGAGGTGAACACATCCACGCGCCTGTGCGTAGGTGGGTATTCAGACACAGGCAACGACGGTTTCGGTGACGTTTGGCGTGTTCATGTACTTGTAACTTTCTCTCGACGTGTTGCTGCCGGGGCTGCGGAAGCATCGTAGCGATGGTGAGTATCCCTCTGGTAAGTGATGTTGTAGTAGGAGGTATCTTGTCATTATTCTGCTTTCACGCAGGGTTTTTGTTACATGTCTGCCCCTGCCCTCGTGCTGCTGCTCGTGCAGAAGCCGCCTCTTTTCGACTTCTTCGGTGCAGACGCGTCAGCTTTTGCTGCTGCTGCTGCTGTGGAATTCGCCTCTGTTGCTGTTGCAATTTTGTGTGTCTTAGGAGGTCTCTGTCTGCTGGGGGTTTTGTTGCTCTGGCTCCTGCACTTCTTCGACTTCTTTTCTCTGAGCTGGACAGGTAAATATAGTCGCAGAGCGAAGCCGAAGAAGCAGGTCTACCGCGTTGCTTTTTCCTCTGCTTCCGGCAGCCGGTGCTGCTAGTGCTGCTACGCGTTTGACACTTCCCCCCCGTGTGCCCCTCTCCCTGTTCCACGCGTGACCTGCCGCGCACAGGTGTACGCGGAGAAGTGGCTGTTGCAGTTGGCGCGCTGTGCGCCGTCCTCTCTTCTGTCGCTGCTGCTTCTCTGCGTTATACGGCGTGCTGCAGCGCTAGCTGGCCCCGTGCGAAGCCAGCCGACCAGCCCCGTGCGGAGACTTCATCGGTTTGCTGCTGCTGCTGCTGCTGCCACCGGGTGCAGCGACTTGACAGGAGCAAATTGCTGCTCGTCTCGTTTCTCTTGCGGGGACAGACTGCGTCTCTCTTCTGCAGCTGTGCGTATACCCTCGTTTTCAGTACGCCGTAGTGCACGTGTATGTCTGTTAAAGAAGGATCTTGCTTTCGCATGTGCTTTTGTGGTCATGGAGCAGTACACCACGGCTGGACAGATGGGGAGAGACGTAAAGATAACATAGAGACGGACGCACACCCGTCCCGTCCAAGCCCAGACACCCAGTTTCTGGAGAAGACACGCGTCAATTTTCCGAGATGCATGCAGCTGCGTGTCCACACACACGCACACGCCTGCACACGCTCGCCTTCACATATGTGCACACACCTGCTGCCCTCCTTGCTGTATTTATTCAGAGATCCCTGTGCATTCTAGCTAATGCGTACCGTCCTGTGTATACGTAGCGCTGTGCTGCTGTTCCCCGCTCATTTTGCTGCTGCTGGTCTACTGTCTCTGTTGCGCGCGCCTGACTGCTGGCGCCCGTGTTGTCGCGCTGCGGCTATTTGCGTTCTCCTTTTGCTGTCTTCGTGTTGCTGCGCCTCCTGCCTGGGCGTGGTTTTAGATGGCAGTGCGTCTGCGCCCCTCGCAGCACTGCCGCCACTCTCGCTTTGCTGCTGCGTCGCCTGCTGTGCTGCAGTTCGGCACGCAGATATGGAGAAGGTCTTCGAAGAGGCGCGAGCTGAAGGCGGTAAGAGTTGCAACACTTTCGTTGCCCCTCTTCTAGCAGCACCCTCGCAAAGGCATATAAGGGTTTGTGTGAAAACGTGAATGCGCGTCTCTGCGTACATATATATATATATATATATATACATGTGTGTGTGCATACGTATATTGACGGGGTGTGTACAGGTGTAGTGCTTCTGTCTCCTCAGTGGTGCGCAGAGCTACTAGCGCAGCTGTTGGTGCGTAGGCTGTGTGCTGCGCCACAGGCGGATGCACGTACGTACGCTTTTCCCCTTCCTCGTGCTGCTGCGTCCATCTTCGATGCTGCTGCAGCCACTGCTGCTGTCTGCGCCCCGCGTTCGTTGCAGCTGTGCTGCTGCGTTCGACCTCGGTCTCACTTCCTTATTGCTGGCGCCCTCGGGCTCCCAAATGTGTGCGTGGCGTGGCTGCTGTTAATACGTGGGGGAGGGGCTGGAGAGGCAAGCTGCCCGTTGCGTCGACACGCCGCCCCTCACGCTGGCCTACGCACGTAGCGGGCTGCTGCGGTTGTGTGGGGCTGCGCACCGCACTTGACTGCCTCTGGCGTTCGAGAAAGGCAGGAGTTTTTGCATGCATCGTTTTGCCGCGGTTGCTACTGCAGGCAGCTGCTAATGCATGGGAATTGTGGTCTATGTTTGTTGAGAAACACCCGCTCAGTCCCGCTTTTGCAACTCGCTGTTTGCTGCTGCTGAAGGAGGAGGAGAAGTTGGAGGCGCCTTCAGCACAAGACGAACGCGCGCTGCATGTGATAGCAGTTGCTGCAGGGGACACCGCACTACTACTACGGTTTTGACAAGTGTGGGCTAAAGACGCGACTAAATTTATCTTCGCACGGGAGCGGCAGAGATGTTTCCTCGTCTGCTTGTTGAAGTGGAGCACGCTGCGTGTGTAGATATGACGTATATGTTTTTCGTATACGGCTACGACTGCGCACACATACATAGATGCGGCGGCGCCTGCGGCGCGCTTAATAACGAAAGGAGAAGGAAAGAAAACGACATATCAACAACAAGAGCAGAATACGTGGGGGCGCATCCGTTTCCACATAGGCATCGCCTTCACAACGCCGTCTGTATTATTTGGCTGCTTTTATTGCTTGTGCCCCTCTCGTGCGGTTTGTTCGGCTGCTGGTATAGCTGCTGCGTGCTACGCTGCTGCGATTGCTGCCGGCCCATCTTGTGCTGCTGCTCGTGCTGCTGCGTTGGTTGTTTATATGCTGTTGCTGAGCATTTTTTCGCTGCGGCTGCTGCTTGACTTGGTGCTGCTGCTGCCGCTTCTGCTCTCCCTTTCTGTGCGGCAGCTGCTGCTGCAGTCGGGTGGTAGGCTGTTGCTGGTGCTTCTGTTCGATACAGATATATCGTCGCAGTTGTCGTCTTCCTGTGCTGCCTGTCCACCGCGTTCACAGGGGAAAGCGAAGAGGACAATGTTCCTCGCACAGCCGCAGGAGAGGCGGCTTCGCTGTCGGCTGCTACGGGGCGTCCTCGCCTAGGTAGCATCCAGCAGGTGTCACGGCAGCAGCAACAGGCCGCAACAGCAGCAGGAAGGTTTGAGGCATTGCCAGGGGCTGGCGTTAGTGGTGCTGCTGCTGGTGCTGGTTTGGCTACAGAGGCTCAAATGGGTCAGCAGCAGGAATCTGCCGAAGAGGATGTGCTGCTGGGAGGAGATGAAAAAACAGTAGCAGCATGGGTAGCTGCGCACTTCAGGCACCCAGTTGCGTGCCTCTGTCCCTACCACTGCCCCTGCCCGGATCCCTTTACACGTGGTACTCCTGACGTGGACGCTGTTGACGCTATTGCTGCGTCTGCGCTGCCCACATGCCCGCCGGCAGCAGCTGACGTGAAACAGCAGCAGCCTGAGCAGCAGCCGCAGCCCGAGCAGCAGCCGCAGCCTGAACAGCTGCAGGAAGAGCAACAGGAGAAGCAAGGCGTGGTGGAGGAAGCAGCAGAGCAGGACGATTGGAAAGGCATGCAGGACAAAGCGGTTGATTCTGTCCAGCTGCAGTCGCCTGCAGATACCTCGACTGCGCCCCCTGCAGCGCCGCAGCCTGAAGCGGCGCTGACTGAACCAGAGGAGAGGCCGGCGGCGGCAGCGGAAGGGGAAGCCGAAGCAGAGGGAGAGGCAGCATTCGATAGAGGGAAGGAAGGGCTTTCTTTGGTCCTTGCAGAGAGCATGAGAGAGAAAGACGAAGCCGAGCCACTTGCGTTACCTGCCACAGAAGCGGAAGAGGCGGAGTCAGAGGCCGAGCTGTATTTGCCAGCAAGTAAAGAGTCTGAAGAGGAAGAAGAAGTTTCCCTTTCCCCTGCAGAAGACCAGGAGGAAGGTTACCGGGACGCGGCTGCTGGTGCCGCGGAAAGGCGTCAGTGGGGGCAACGCCGCAGCGTCCTGCGAATTCGCGAAGAAGATTCAGAGGGAAAAGAAGAGGAAGAGTCGGAGCAGCGACAACACGGAAGAGATTCAGAAGAGAACCAACAGGAAGAGGCAGAGCACCGACGAGACGAAGGAGAATCTTTCCCAGTGCTATCGAGACTGCTTAGCAGCAGAAAGTCAACAGCAGTGCGATGGGAAAGTTCTTTGACGCAGGGCGGACGTACGAGTTTGGCGGGGGGCGGTCTCGCACAATCTTTGTCTTCCCCTTTTTCTTTCAGCCGCAGCAGCAGCGGCAACGAGAAAAAGGGAGCGAAGTCCTCTTCATCGTCGATTGATAGCTAGCTGCTGCAGAAATGGCAGAAACGACTGACTGCAGACAGCGGCAGCAGCAGATAGCCCCGCGTGCGGCAGCCAATAGCTGACGCGGTAGCGGATCGCAGGACTTCGGATCGATGCAACAGCAGACAGCAGGTGCAGCAGCAGCAGCAGCAGAGCGCAGCAGTAGCAGGTGTCGACAGCAGCAGCGTGTTGCCGCACAGGCACCAGGTATTAGCAACGGCCCGAACAGAGGAGACAGGAAATTACCTCGTTGGTAGAACTGGGCACTGCAAAAAAGCAGACGCCAGCAGCAGAAGCTAGTGCAGCAGTGTTTCTGGCGTAGGTGGTGTAGCTGTTTGACTTGCAGCGGACAACGAAAAGAGAAAAGGCGCATCATCGTCTGCTCCGTCTTTCGGTGAAACAGGTCGTTGAGCGTTGCCGCAGAAAGCAGCACGAGCAGCCCCAGAGATCAGCACCAGCAGCACCAGCGCCGTCAGAAGTGAGTTTTTCTCTCCAGAGCTACAGAGCATCTTCTAGTTAGCGGCATGAGCTCTGGGTGGAAGCACTAGGGGCAGAAGCGACACCGATGCCTTTCTGTCGTGTATCAGGGGAGCACCCGCAGCCCGAGGAGACTGCTGCAGCGGAAGCAGACAACAGCGGCAGAAGGCGAAACGCTACCGCTTTTCTAAGTGTTCCGCGTACAGCCGAAGAGCTCGTGTGTATCACTACAGCAGGGTCCAAAAGCAGCACCCACTACAAAAGCGTCTCCCCTTCTTGTGGATACAGGGATTAGCTGCAACCACAGGTTTGTGCAGCACATCAGCACAGATCGCTGCTGCAGTTCTAGACCTCTGCAGCAACTCCAAACAGTGGCGATAGCGCTACGGCAGCAGGAAGCAGTAAAGTAGCTGTACGAGCCCAAGTGAGGGAGAGTCTGCCTTTTTTCGGCCGCGTTAGATGACTGTTTGAGTACAATAGGACGAGGGAAGCACCGGCAAACAGCAGGGGCACCTGACATCGGCAAAGGCAAACAACAGCAAGTAGAGGCAGCAGAAGGACACGCTGACAGCACCAGACGCAGCTGACAGGAGCACTCGTAGCCGGTGGAGAAGTTGATGGGACGCCCGTACGCAGGGGAAACAGCAGCGGCACGTACAGACAGGCAGTAGGGCCAGGAGGAATTTTTATGTGAGACACACTGTATGCATATACGGAATCAATATATATATATATACGTATATATACAAATATACGTATGTATGGCTAAACACCATACGCGTACACGAACTTTGTGTGGAGGTATGTCTGACGGGCCACATGCTTGCTGTGAGGGGAGATTTGCAGACACTGACAGATGGTCAAAAAGTGCTGCGCTTTCACATCGAGTCATTTTGAAGTTGTTCCTCAACTCTTGTGCAAAGCGGTAAGCCGCGCGCTTTGCAGTCGGGCGTCTTTGCGGCGAATACAGGGTGAGCACACGAATGATCATATTTTCTCCTTAGTTCGCGCAACAAGTTCGTCTGCGTGTCTGACTGTTCAAGTGTGGGTATATTTCTATACACCCCTACAGATCAGTAGAGGTAGAAAGGCAGATACCCACACATAGGCATATGCTTGTGGGTCTTCGGTGAAGAAGGCGGGTATGAAGGCAACGAGTCCGCTGAATACGACAGTCATTGTCACCTTTCAGCCTTTCGTCGTGCATCGCGGATGTTTCTGTATTTTATGTCCCAAATAAATATGTATAGACACATATACGCATCGGCTCGTCCATGCACGTGTATTACGTATAAACGGACACACACACGTACGGCGAACAGCGGTTCAAGAAACGCACGGAGCACATTCCAACTGCTTCTGCCTCTGCTCAACGCGCTTGTAGGATTCAAGATAGAGACTTCCTTCCATTTAAGAAGTACCTTTTACCTGGCGGAATCGATTCGATAGCCACAAGGTCACTCGAATGCGTGTGTACACGCACTGCGTAAGTGTGAAGGAGGGGTCTTTTCACAACTGCGTACTTCCTTTGTAGCGGTCATGGAGCCTGCGTGAGCATTAGTATTACAGAGGGACTGGGATGCTCTCCAGTGGAAGCCGCCCTGCGAAAGACGCGAAAATGACGGCTGTCGCATTAAAGAACCGGGGCTCGTAACTACGGTTATACTACTGCAGTACACCATGTAGACGATTCTGGTGTCATTCACCAGTAGGAGTCATCGTGTATACCCTTGAGCTCTGCTCCGTAGGAGGCCGTGTCAATAGCAGCCCTTTAGCAGTCCTCATAGTAGTTGTAATCAAACTGACATCACGTGTTTCAGGATTTGGGATAGTATGGTTACAGGAGGGGACGCACTACCAGTAGTGCTACAGGTGCCCTTAAAAGAGTAGTAGCAGTAGTAGGAAGAAAGTTGGCAATGGTAAGGACTTTTTTACGTGGCTGTGGCTGCACGTGCACAGCGTCCGTGTGCGTGTTCAGGGTGGGTTTTTATTTTTTAACGAGGACAGCGCATTCGTAGACATCACCTCTGTGCTGCAGATTACTTGTGGTGAACGTACTTGAATTCGGCTCCGTTCAGTGAGCAAGACATGTTCTGGACTCGTGTGAAAAAAGGTATGTCCACTCTAGCAGACTACATAGTGTATTACTGCTGTCTCAGTACTCGAACCTGATATACACATTGTATACGTGTGTCTACAGTGTCACCACTTGCGCCATACATATATACTCCACCCCTAAGATACACATTTTATACGTGTGCCTACAGTGTCACCACTTGCGCTATATACATATATATATATATATATATATAAGTATATAGGTGTATGCACGCTTTTATTGATGAGGGTGTATGTCAATCGCCAACATTTGCTGTTGAAGTGTTTAGTCCTGCGAGGACCCCGTATACAACACGTATACTATTTGACTTCGTGATTCTCAAGAAGAGTAAGCGGCGGCCACGTAGGCTTTCCTCTAACACAACAGAAAGAGAGGCGTGCAGATAGTTAGAGATATGTAGACAGCCGATTGATATTCTATGAGAGCTACAAGCATCCGTGCAGGACCGCACCTGTATGTACGTGTATAGTATATGTATTCGTGCATATATATATATATATATACATATATGTATATATGTAATTCACTCGTTAAGGCTACGCAGCTCCACAGCTGCATATCGGTTTTCACCAGCGAGAATGCGATGAACATTTATGTATGTGGAATAGCGCTTTACTTCTCAGTCTTTTCGCCGTCCGCCGCAGGCCGGCCACTGCAGTGGATGCGACCACGTGTTTGGATCCGCAATGTAGGACGTCACCTTCATCCCACATTGAATCTGCGTACCACACTCATTCTCTTCGCGGTGAAGCTCTACAGTCGTTGAGCACCTCTTTCACCTTATGTTTGAGAACTAAATAGTGTTGAATTTTTTACTGATGAATCTCTTACGTACGTGCGTAAATATTTCCCATAAACTGGGGATATCGTCTGCGTTTCGGGCTGTATATATGTACCTGTTTGTAGCTGTCGCCTCTCTATGCCCCCGTCGAAATTAAGGCTTTGGTTCTGTGCCCCACAACCTTAGTTTAACCAAGACAAATCTGCCATATATCCGGATGTCCCCATTCTGTTGCCGGCCTGACGTGCAGAAGATTTTTTGGCTTATTTTTAGAAGTATCTAGGCTTAGGGTTAAGTGTGCGTAGGCCACATTGCACACTGTTGTACGTCCACGAACAGAATTCTTTATGTAGCAGAAAAATGTCGTGCGCATTCTGTGCAGGTAGATGTGTATACAGAAACAAATTTTCGCATATACATATATATGTACGGAGTGCTCTTTCTACATATGTAAACGCTATATATACATGTGTGCTAATTAATGGGTACTGTATTACACAGTTTATGGGTCATTCTCGGTCGCACTACACTCTAATCACGTGCACCGGATGAGTCGAGAGCGCGGGAGACAAGAATCCGACCGTGTTCTCTAATAGGTCTGCATGATTTTTGCGTCGTCACCGGTACATGTTTTTGATATTAGAGTATGAGCCTAGATTGCTAGGGAGAGCGGCACTACGCTTGTCTGAATTTTGGCATTAGAGTATGAACACGGTACAGTTTTAAAGACAGAGTGGGGTTATATCTGTTGAAGCCGTCAGACTAAAGCATGACGCACATACTGCCTATACGGTAATAGAAGATATGTATTCGCACACGGCAGGGACTCATGATTGAATTCTACGTAAACATATACATATAATATATATATATATATACACGTCAAGAAGACGCCTCAAAGCTTAGGCACGAAGCAACTGCGTATGTAGCCAGTCATGTGCGCACGAACACAATTTCACACGTGGCGTACAAGACGAGTGTTGCATTAGCTGGATCGAAGCACGCATACACTTGTGTCACAACACACTTCTGTGGTGAAGCCGGATGCAAGTAGGGGCGCATCCTCAGGCAGCTACGTTAGCGTCGTAGCTAACACAACACATGAACTGAGGAGGTCTTACTTTAAAATGGATGGAATCGTTCTTCGGAGCGCTCTTCGCAAGTGCTGTAGGGTCTCCCCTGTGGAAATATTTGTGAAGGATCAAAGCTGCCTATGTACATGAAGAAATATGGGCGCGTCAACGGTAAGGAGATGAGAATGTTTGATTGAATCAGTATACAGGGATCCTTTAGCGCGTCGAGGCTGCTTGTTAATCCCTGGAGAGCAGATTGATGAGGAAGATTCTCGATAAGTGTAAAAGAATATTTCCAGTGAAGCAGCTTGCAAGGATGGCAAGCACTTTGAGGAGGAAATTTGGGTAATAAGATACACAGACGAGTCTGGTTTCGTAGAGGACAGAGCACAAGTGGTGAAGAAGATTCAGGCGAGATGTATAGAGGATTAGGGAGCGGGGAGTGAGATATCGAAGGCGGATGCTAGCATCTCGAATCTTCCGCCCTGGAAAAGGGATGCAACCCACACTGGAATACTATGGATGTGACAAACAGTGTGTTGACCGGAAAGGGGTCGGAATGGAATATAAGGGATGTGGCAAACAATATGCTGCTAGGAGTGGCGTCGGTGTACAGCCGACGTGAACGTTCCGTCGCCGGGACTTGAACCCGGGTCGCGCGGGTGAGAGCCGCGAATCCTAACCACCTAGACTACGACGGATGGGAAGGCCCAGTTGGATATGGGCCACTAGAGGATCCGCGCTACGTTTCTCTCAACACGGGGACCCAAAGTGACATCTGGTTGGGGTTTTACTACGCGGGTGACTTGCACTCCTGCTTAGCACGGCACCGCACAGCCAAAGCTCACTCGGCACCTTTTCTGGGTGCTCTCGGCACGCACGATGAATAAAAGTGTCTGGACTGAACTCTGGCTTACAGTTCTTTTCCGCGCAGGAGGATTCCAGAAGCTAACCGCTGCCCGCATTTGCTAACTCGTCTTTACCTAACCCTCCACAGATTTCTCCTGGGTCGACCGCTTCCGGGACAGGTTTCGTTCCGCTCTCAAAACGCCACTCTCCAGATTTATGTCTCGATGCCTAGAGGTGTTTGCCAGTTGCCGCCATCACGGTTTTGCAGACGTTAGTGTTCCCGTTATACCATGCGCGTCAAAGAGGTCCCATTACCCGGTACGACTGTTACGTGGATTAGGTTCCGCGACGATGTAGACGTGAAGGGCTGGAAGGGGGAGCACGGCAGTTGACGCTGTCCTCTGCGTTGTCACCGTTGGGTAAGCGTGTCTCTCTTCAACAGAATACGACCGCCTACGGATGCTCGGTGGTCGCTTTTGCACTCTCTCTCGTAACGCACAGACACACACATACAGAAACTATGCGAACCACGTATCAAGACCTTTCTGTTCTGTTCTACGACTTTCATGCCCCTTGTAACACTTAGCCTCGCACGACTTCCGCTGCAACTATTGCAGACTCTCATTTCTTTGCGCCGGTCACGATGGCGAGCTGCTGGCATCATATCGTTTGCAGCGTACTTTCACTATAATCGTTAAAAACGTGACACGTCAGCTGCACTAGTACAGACTACTTGGGTGCAGGTGGATAGAAGAAGACATTAGCTAATGTCCCCAATTCAGTAAGACCGTCGTACGTCGCCTCGACAGAACTACCAAGATCCGGGACTAACAACGTAGTACGTATTCCAGGTAGTAGCGACGTGATTTAGTGTAGTTTGTGTGACAAGCAAACACAGCTTTTCTCATCAAGGAAAGTGGAGTCGGTAATTAAGTAGGCGCGCTTATCTCTACAAAGAGCACAGAATATTCCTCCAGTTCCGCCGCCCACAAAAACATCTGTTGATTATGACACCAAGTAGCCATGCACATATGCCTGGCGGTCATTAAGTTCAAACCGCCACCACTTTTCCCTTCCATCGTACGAATCACTCTTGGCGTGCTATACACGAACGTCTTCAACGTACCCGAACGAAATATCTGCTGCATCTTCCCAATGTTAGTTTCTCCGTCGTGCGGCGCGCGGCTTCACCTGCACGACCACATGAAGCACCGCCGTTGTTCCTAGGCAGGCTTGACTTTAAATTGGGTGTTATCGTGAGAAGATGTATTGAGGTCAATAGTTGACAGCACATATAGTAGAAGATGTATTGAGGTCAATAGTTGACAGCACATATAGTAGAAGATGTATTGAGGTCAACAGTTGACAGCACATATAGTAGAAGATGTATTGAGGTCAATAGCTGACAGCACAAATAGTACTGCGTGCTCATCGCGGGCGTGATTACCTGCATTTTTTGCATGTTTCTCTCTCATGAACGCCCGCGTTTCTTACCCGGTTTGGAGCGCTGTTGAAGTTCGTTTAAGTTGTCGGTACTCTCACAGAAGATTGTCCTACCCCAAGACAGGCACCTCGGTCTGCAATGTGGAGGAACACCACACAGCGATGCCTTGACTCTATCATTCATCTTCAACATATGTGCTCGCAGGAATTACGTAGACATCTGAATGCACACCTTCACGGATAGCTGCGAATGTTGGTTCATACTTCATGAACCACTGCGGGTGGGTAACGTTTCAACAACTTTACTGCTATGAAAACGTAGGCGAAGGTGCGCACCGACAGGACACAGTACATTTGAGCGACAGCGTGGCGCCGCAGACACGCACCACGGGCAGCAACAAAACAGGGCTTACGTGCAAATAAACTTTCTGTGCTCTAGTGGTGTTCACGTGCTCGTATATCAAATCCGTATCGCGGTGGCATTGTCCGGAATCCGTCTAGAGACCAGTCTTCATCTTGACCCTTTATTTATTTGTGAATGTGATGTTCTCACGCAGCATAGAAAGGTTTCGCGCAACCAGTCGAAGGGGGACATGAGCAGCACCGCAGTACGATTCTGCGTGGGAATAATACAATGTTCAATGCTGTGTGTTCCCTTCCACAAGCAAAACTATACACTTCCTAACATGGCTGTGTAGTCTGACTAACTGGTCAGCGTATTAAAGTTCAGTTATCGTACAACGCTTTTGGGTATTCTTCATCAGCGAGCGTTGGGGTGAGAGCTGACGTTGCATGCTGCAGATTTTCTCACCGCCTTGCGACCACCGGAGGTCAACTGGATGACGGTGCGAGAAAACGTTCTTTAAGCTCTGTGTTTCTCCTTGTCAGAACAGCGCTGTTCGCATCCTCAATCCCCGAGCTCGCTGACGTCATAGACGGTCTACGGTGAGAAGGACGCTGTTTGCCTCAAGTGCGGGCGGACGCCCTCCGACAACATTCTGCTGTTGTTTTTCTGCGCATGTCGAAGCGTTGCGCACTCTGTTCTTTCTTTGCTGTCTCGCAAAAAAGTTGCATCTATCAGTGACCTCCAAGTGTCCCCCACCTCTTGTTTTGACTGCCTTGAACCCCGTGAATACCTGACGCCTCAGAATGCTGCTTTTTGTTGAAGACCGTTCGAGTTAGTGCCCTACACCCTTCCACTGAGGGACGCGTGATATCTTCGGTGTGCACGCCTCGAATGAAAGACGAAGAAAGGGCAGCGAGTTAAGTGCCGTAATGAGTGGCGTCCTATGCCGCAGTGTTCAGTCGGAAAAGTTTCCTTGATCAGCACACAGGTTGTGTTCATCAGCGCGCAGCAAGCAAGTAAAGCTAGTCGAACACTCATCTCTTCTTTCCATTCTTCGTGCCTTCTTCATAGTCGCACCACGCTCTCGGCACGCTTCGCTGGTTTAAACTGTTTTAGCAGCAGGCTCTGCCTCGCCAACTGCTATCGGCTCTTCTTCGCACTGAGCAGTTTGTGAGCTGAATGTCTTTCTTGGTGCAGCAGCCAAGAACTCTGAACCCCTCACGAGGGCCACACGCAATATCAGCAGCTGCCTTCCGAAAGAACCGTCGTTCTTTTCAAGCAAGTGTGGATGATTCCCCGTTCTTTTTCAGCCCTTCGTGACGGGCCTACATGCCCCTGGGCGGTTCATTTGCTGCTGACGTGCAGCGTGCAGCGCAGTCAGCTTGCTCACGAAGAAGGGAAAACGTAAGAGGACAGCCGCTTCCGCAGCCGAAGCTTTCCCAGTCGTCAGGATTGAAAGATGATGCAACGTCTGCAGTGGCCCTGATGTTGGTGCACCGCGGAATCGAGAGGGAAAACCTCAGCTGACTCCTCCTCCTTAAGGGTAACAGGAGCAACGTCGGTGCAGCGTGGTGTACAGTGTGAAAGTGCGGTTGAGTGTCTGGCTTCAGCAGCAAAGGAAAGGAGACCTTGGCGGCGAAAACTTGTTGTAAGGATTAGCTCCGTCCGTAACGTGAAGATGTTCAAGAAACACGCGAGCATTTCCGGGGCCTACAGAGGGTTAACCGACTGCTTCGCTCCCACGTGTGAGTACCTTTGGATGCCAACGTTTGTCCCGGAGTATTCCACGATACAATTTTACGTCTGCACTCGTACTTCCTGAACAAGAAATATTTGCCCTTACGTGTATCTCCCAACTGCACCCCTCCCTCACTGATATTTTATACTTTGAACATGCGAAGCAGTCGAATCTGCGCTCGGGAGTGCATGATGAGGTCCGCACTGTGTTTCGCGGAGTATAATTTTCTCCTCTTGTGCTGCAAACTACGATTGATATCGCAGGCGGCACTTCTCTTGTCTTGCAGTTATGCTCCGCATCAGCAGTGGAAGTTTGATTCGAGAATGCTGTAGAAATCCGGTTCCCTGTTGCTCTGCATAGATTGAAATGAAGTCACTGTTGAGCAGAATAGTGGCACTGAGCCAGTTCCCAACATCGCGGCATGTATGTACTCTGGACAGACAGTGCAGCCGTGTATTTCGGTACGGCGGAACTCGTGCGCGGAAGGAAGGCTAGCGCCTCACATGGAGTTCAACCAGGTCGCTGACTCCGCCGGGGCTCCGTGGCTGTTTGCACTGTGTACAACAGCTCTCTGTGCTTATTTTATGTCGTTCGCTCAATCGCAGCGTGCCCTCTCGTATCTCATGTACTCTTTCTATTCCACTGATTGTCTATTTTGCCCTCTTCCACAGTGTTGTGCTCGGAACGGGGAGACTTGTGCGAATGCCACTTAGAGACTATTATGTACACAACACCAAATGGATCGTACGTAGCCGTTCTTCTTGTCTCTCAACGCACAAGCGGCTCCTGTCCCCTTGTGTTACAACTGCTCACCTGACATTGTAGTCATTACAAACTCTATCCGGCACGCATATAGCGACCAGGTGGCGGGTTGCAGTCACGTCTACAGAGCAGCAGCCATTGTTCGTTTCCTACGCGTACTAGACATGAGATCGCACCAATGAAAGTACCGCGCGTCCAGTTTTTCTGCGGCAGTAGCAACGACTGTAAGGTTGCAATCACGTATATTCCGTGTGCTTGCGCTTGCACAGCTGCGTGCGCCGTGCAACACGCACCACGTCCCTCTAAGCGAGGCCGGCCGCTTGCGGCCACAGCAGATTTCTGCGTGTCACCTGAAAACTCCGTTGTTTCAATGGGTTCTACACACGTATACACAATGCGTAGGTGCTTGTCAATGCATCCTCCAGGAAGATCTGTCCTGTCAACATAGAAGGGACGGAGAAGCACAACGACAGCCGCCACTCCACCTGTTTGTGCCCAATGTATAAAAGAACACGAACCGTTTTCAGCGGGTGAAGCATACCACAGAACACGCAACAATCCGACGCAGCAGCCAAAAATCACGTGAAGGTGTTTAACTGTGGACGTTACAGAAGACGTTAGTACAGCGGCTTCAAGGGCTCTGGGTGTCCCAGCTGTCGACACCCGACCCTCTTGTTCGGATTGTTGTATGACGCTGACGAAATCGCGCTCGGTCGCACGCTCGGGCCCCCGTGCGATTCTTTCTGCAACCGGAGTCCAAGATTCGACACGAAAAGTGTATGCCAACAAGCGCATACGCAGGGCACAGCAAGGGCAATAGTTTCCTTAATGGCTGGAGTCCTGGTAGTAGCCTGCAAGCTTTGCAGGCGCTTTACCAGCATACTGCTACGCTTCTGGCGTATTGAAACGGCAGCGGTCAGGCTTTGTAGATATAACCTGCGGAAGACGTCCCTGCATAGTCTCACATATCAGCCTTGCAAGAATCAACCCCAACGTTCCAAATGTCTTCCGGGTTGCGTGCACACGAGCAAATATGTTTTCTGTGTCTCCGCCGGAAGACAGGGTATGCAAATTTTTTCACAGGTATCTTCTTCCTTATCGAACTCTCATCACGATTGTGCCGAACCTGTGCACACAGAATGTTCTGTGTGCTTTTGTGGCTAAGGAGTATACTATGTCTTCACTACAACAGCCCTTTACGTAACTCTGTGCGTCGTTACAGGTGGAGTCCTTGCATGCCAGTCAGGTATACAGAACAGTGTATATGGAGAACCTGCGACCATGTATAAGAAAGCGACAAATCACCCTCTGGCTCTCGCAGGTGCTTGAACATGGACATTCACACAGACGCAGCAAAAACTGTCACGGTCAGGAGAAGTGTGATCCAGGCACTTAAGTTCAGACGTATCACAGCAGACCGCGGTGGTTCGGGGGATGGCCTCGGAAATGGTGATTCCGGCTTTGGACCTGCTGGGGGAGGCGGGGCTGTCGAACTTCCTGATGGGGGTGGCGCGGGTCCTGGTTTGCGGGGTGGCGGCAGCGGTAGACCGTTCAGAATACCAGGTCTGTTCACGAGCGACTCTATAATATGTCGGCGACCCTCCGGTACCTCGAGTTCACCTTGCAGTATCTGCGAAGTCACCATACCTAAGACGTACTTGTCAGCATCTGGAAGATCGTCTTCGGTGCCTTCGGCCTGTGTTTTCTTTTGTAGTGCAACAAAAAACCTGTAGAACAAGTACCGCTCAGCTTCGTCCTCAATCAATGTAGCCATTGACCCGTCTCTCACCGCCCCGCGGAACAGCTCCAAGATTTCCTTAAAGTCGGATTTATCACGGCCGGATACGTCGGTTATTGAACTCGAAAACAGGTATCCCTGTGTCATATCTCGTGCTTCAAGGTGCAAGCAGTAGAGCAACAGTTTCATAGTCGCTTCGTTTCCGAGTTCGTCTTCCAGTGTCCCTGCCTCTGCGGAGAGAAAGAAGTGCTCAAATACCTTGTCGTTAGGGTAACGGCCGAAATTTTCCCGAAAAGAACGAGCCCGCGTTTCGAACAACCTGACGACCAGCAATCGGTAATGATCGTCGTCCATGACGCGGTCGATGAGCCCTGCAGTTACCATCATATGCAACAGTTCTTCTTCAACATCTTCAAAAGATGAGCCCACCCAAAATTGATCAGAGTCATACGAGGAAAGAGATCGGCGTGGCGCCCGTACCTTCGAGCGCACAGAGTGACGGTGGGGTATTCTTTTCGCACTGTTGTCACTGATAGCGTTATCTATCGACGAAACAGCAACAGAAGTGAAAACTTGGGCAGACCCGGCATTTACGCCGACAGACGACTCAGCTGTGATCCCCTCGCTGTTGAAACCTGTTGTATTTTGTTGGTGTACCAGTGTTCCGTTAATCCGTGCAGCGCGTCTTTGCCGCCTCTCTTTTGCTTGCCCGCTCCGAGTCCGATCTCCCACAATCCCAACAGGCTCTCGTGCATCACTACGGGCCTCAGAGCCTACATCGCGAACCGTCAGCTGTTTTTCCGCCCCCGACGACGTTTCAGAAAGAACCTTCAAAAGGCGACCAGAGGGTAACACGGTCACCCCTTCGCCTCGCATAACTGCTGTAGACCTTTTGCCTCTTGTATCAGGTTGGTTTAACTGGCCTGCTGTGCTGTCATCTTTGGATGCAGCTATGCCGTCACCAAGGCCGCGATTGTGAGTGGCGTCTACAAGACCAGTCTCCAAGAGGCAGAAAAGCGCCCCGACTACGATGTGTCTAAACAACGCCATGATGGACCGTTACAACCCTCACAACGATAGTGCTGAAATACAACAGTAAATGGCAGCATACGGGCAGCGGAGGGTCAGCACCGTTCCAGCGCTCTGTCGCTCCGATCTGACGAGAAATGGCTTGAAGTATCAAATCGCGCGTGCGTTGGATACTAAACGCGGCAGTCAGACTTGCCGTCCCTTCTTGAAGGCTGTGAGTTAAAGGATAAAGTTCAACGTACAGATCACCTCCGGCACTGAAGGGCCGTCCACAGACGAGGAAGGGGCCCCGGAAAAGGCTATTCCGAGTGGATGAAGGTGAACTTTTGCACGCGTTCGCCACTGCCAAATCGAGCCGCACTCCAGGACGGATGTCGCTCTGAAGCATTCTACACAACCTGGCGTCATTTGAACGTCATGTTCGAGATGATGAAGGTAAACAATTTCCCACGCGGTAGAATCACTACGTGTAACATACCAGACGTTCACAACTGCTGTACCTGCAAACATAAACACCAAACACCACAGCGTTTGTTGCTTGAGACAATGTGTCCGCTAATAGGGGGTAGATTGACGGCAGTAAGAGGCTGTTCCTTTCGTACATTTCCCGGTGAAAACCTGGTCTACCTGTTGTGACACTGACGGAGGAGACAACGTCTGCCTTGGGCAGCCAAGATGGCCTCTAAAAAGACGTCTTGTGCGTAGCGGCGGGGTGGATAGATTTTTGGCGACTTAGCGGGGCTTTTTGTTGTCTGTTGTGGTTTTGCTGTAGAAATTCAGCTTAAAATTACATTTCTGGGAGTCCTTGGTGACCTGGGCACTCGCGGTTTCGCACAGATTCTGTGAGAGCATTGAAACAATATATATTGAATCTGCAAGCCCACACTCCCGTCTTCCGCACTCCCCTTGTAACCACAAGGCGTCAGTCTTTCTACGTCGCAATCGCAGATATCCTGCCTCAAGGTCACGGCCTACGCGGATGTCGCAATGACAGACAAAAGTCGGCGCAGCTTACTACCTTCCCTAACTCTTCACCAAGTACCAGCATTGTACAACTGCCCCCCGCATTTTCCTGTCGTCTCCACGATCTGCAGAACTGGGCACGAGTGCTCCTTTACGGCATCAAGCACTATGACATGCCTTCCGACAGTATGGAAGCAGAAGCAGATTCACTGAACTCTTTAATCCAATTCTTATAGAGTCGGCATCTGTCGCAGCACCACCCAAGACGAATGGAAATCGGGCAGCTTTTATTGCTAGATAAGCGGCACATCTGCTCCCGGGGACCAGGCGTTGCTTCCCTGACGCCTTCGATTCTCTCGGTGACAAACAGAACTGCAATCTGTTCCCGTCGGCGCATTGGGGCTCCCATGCGTTGAACTGGTGGACGCTGCAAGATAAGCACATTTTTGCTACGCTATAGATTAACCAGCATCGCAGTTGCTCTACCACAGCACGCTGCAGCGGAAGATGAAGCCGAATATTCACCATCAGCTGATCTGCAGTAGATCTGCCGTAGCTGACACGGCGGTTGTGTCAAAAGGCGTCCGTCTGCCAAAACTTGCAAGCAGCCATCCCTGCCTGCAGGCAGCCGGCTTCTTCAATATCTTCACGGTTGATCAAAGTTGACGAACAGAATGGTCCGAAGGTCGCAGACGCAGATGGTGGACGTATTTATTTGTGTTTAAGTAGAGACACGCGGAACAGTCGTACCCTCCCACGGAGCACAATATGAGTAGCGTATTTTCTGGATAGGCTAGGCAGACGATTGCGTCCAGTAGCAGGAAGAAGTTCCCTTTGTGCTACGTCGTCTTCAGAGCACGTATCTAGGGAATATCGTCATCGCTTTTTGCGTTCGCAGACGCTCCGCAACGCAGGCCATAATCCATGGTTTGGACTATTTAGTCTATATCTAACGTTGTGAACGCCGACATCTCTGCGCAGACTCCGACAGTGTCACACGTATATCTATGTGTTTGTAGCCCCATAAGTGAAGTGGCATACGCGTGAGTGCTCTCGAAATGTGGAACTTCTCCAGATGAGGCGATGCATTACTGCGGAATCCATCAGGGGCGCCAGCGTACTATAAAAGATAGCATTTCACAGACGCCTGCATGTATTGGTCGGCACGGCAGATGGATGGAGGTCGCAGAGAGTGCACGCAGAGGAACCAGGTTAAACTGCCTCCCCGATGAGGTGTATTCACGTAGCTGCATGTGTGTTGTTACACACGCGTGTACTCAGATGAAGCAGAAGGTGGCATACATGGGGCTTAAAAACTGAGCATCACACGGGTGTACGAATAATGTTCAAAGGGAGGTAGACGCGCCAAAGCCTTCAAAGCTCAAGGAGGCTCTGGGCCGCTGCAAATGCTGCACGTGTGACCAAGCCGTGCTGCACACAGAGAAAGTAACACTCCTGGTGTCTACCCGTGCTCCCTTTCTAAACCAGCAAAGTCAGGTAACTACACACGGCGTTCTGCTGCTAGACACTACAAGGTGCCTGGAAACAAAGAGGATCTCTATGGATTCTGTCTTCCAAACACTCTGCAGATGAAAGTGGACGGTATGATGCGCCACATAGCGCAAAGAAACTTCTCAAGATGGTACACCACAAACATTTGTAACTCTGCTTCTACGACATTCTGGCTGTACTCGCTACTGCAGTGCACAGGAAGTTGCTTGGAGGTACCAGGCACTGTGCGGAAGCGTGGTTTCTGAGTTAACTGCGCCTGCCGTGGGCTCATACGGTGGGCGCTCAGACCACTTCCCCTACGGTCGCGCAGAATGTGTGCATTCATGCAGCTACAAGCGTTAGCATATACGCGCACCACTTCACAGTAATGTGGTACCGCTGCGTTTACAACGAGCTGCGCGCCTCTCTGGTTGTTCAACACGTAGTCGTGCACGAAGTCGTTAAAACGTCAGGACGTCCCAGACCGTGGACGCCAGTTTACTACACAAAAGTAGGAATTAAATTTTCCACCAGAAACCATTGCAAGGTCGGCTTATAGTAGGATTATCTCGACTCCCAGAGAACAGTTGCAGGAAGCTCTGACATCCATAGGCTTGGAGTATCATGCTCACGGAGACGTTGACTCATGGCTTCAAAAAACTAGCCGCGCGAAGGGGGGTTTCACTTTGCTGTTTTTCACTGCGGATTAGGTAGTTACGCTGCGGTGCAACATTCGTGAATGAAGTATTGCTCCTACGTCGCACACACA
>KL647312.1:1438792-1539354 GCA_000727475.1 Sarcocystis neurona | reverse complement strand
CACACACACACACACACACAAGTCGTTGCCCTGTCGACTGTTGCTTTTCTGCTCGAGACTAACTCGTGTCAGCTGACTGGACAACTCGACATGCATCGTTCCATCTATGTGTCAAGCTTGCGAGTGACACATACGAATTTTGAAGGAGTGTTCACGTTTTCTGTAGTTGGTGCTACAGATGATCAGTCCAAAGAAAGAGCCGTCGACAGCACATCAAAGTTGTTCCTCTATAGTGCTCGGATACTCGTCCGAGCGGTCAAAGGTACTGAAAAATCACATTAATTGCGCCTTTAACATTGCAGCAATGGCCCTCCTTATCTCAAGACTTTAGGCTGTGCACTGGGGAGTAATGGACTCAGCGGCAGAACAGCGTTCCCTCCTTTTTCTGTGAGCCGGTACAGAGAGACCTATGGCATACCTGCTCGCCGAATAATTTGAAAAACAACGAAGCCGCGCTCTAGCAAGATCATACATAAAGAGCTGGAGGTAGCCCACGTCAACATCCGCGATTTAGTCGCATCCACCGGCTTTCTTTTGGTTACCACTGGTACGCTGGTCTTTTTGAGTATCTGAATTAGGTGATGTCTCTGCGAACCGCTTCCTCGTCTGCAATATCGAAAAAGGACTAATCGAAATTGAGGGTCTTTTCCCACCCTCCATCGATGTTACCATCTCTTAGTAATTGCATACCGAGTCTGTTCGTTACACGACTCAGCTTGCTACCGTGTATTGTTGAGGTACCTCGTGCCGCCGTAGAGGTCTGCCCGCAGAGCTTAATAAGAGAATCACACACATCACGGTGTGCCAGACGGTACCCACAAACATATGTAGCAGCCGCGATGCATGCGCATCCGTCTGCGTAGAAAGATAATCACATATATAATTGCCTATATACACATATACAGATATATATGTGCTGAGAGCTACTCGCGCTGTAGAAAGATACTCCGATATACAAGTGCGTATATACATATATATTACGTTTATATATGTGTACATATATATGTGTGGGGGCTGCTCTCGTTTTACTCTCCTCGACCAGCACCTGCTTGCTTCGTTCCCTAGCTGGGGAACGCTCGTGTTGTCTGCGCTGTACATGTGTACATAAGCGCCACTGTGCCAGCCTGATTACGGTATGCATCATTACTACAGATCTCAAGTCGTTGATGTATATCCTTGTCAGCCCAAGGGACAGTCCGACCGCGTAACTGCAGTCTCTCGCTAGACATCCCACACCCGACTTGTTGTCCATGAGCGAACTGAGTGTCAACAAACTGAGAAAGACGACTGTATCCAGCAGGCGACCTGATGATGCTTTGCTACCTACGCGTACGTCGCGCTGGGTGCGCCGTCGCGAGAGCCACCATAGACGCGCTAGCGAGGAACTCTGTCAACCGGCATCCTGCTACTTGTTACCAGGTATGTTCACGTAGGGAGTGCCCGTGCCCCAACGGCACCCTTGACACGCGTGGTCCTAATAGGAAATGAAGGGCGTGCGTCTTGGCGGACGTAGTAATTTTTTCGCAGCAAGCTTTTTCAAGAGTCGTAGAACAACTACTGCCTGGGGAGTACCCCAAGCTACGCTGTTCAACACGTGCTTCTTCGCGGGGGGAACAAGGGGACACTGTGAACGTGCTGGCTGCCCCTCGAATGCGGTTTCCTTTACAATTGCGTCCTTGGTGGTCAAGTCCTGCGAGGTCTTTGCTTCCTTTCAGTGCTCTCCTCTGGTGCCTGAGAGACGTTTTAACGATTTATTTCATATTTGTTGATTGCCGAATACGCTCAGCGTTTGATTCATGAGGTGCCGAACCTGCACGCAGTATTCTTTGCGACCAACGAGGGCCGACACCAGTAGCGGTGGACGATCCTTACCAACTTGTTTTGATCAAACGGGCGAGGTCGCCTGAATGACCTCAATCAAATCTTCCGCGTCACTATCCAAGCACAGTAGACGATACTTCTGACGAAGACAACCGTGTCACACCCATAAAAAATGCCTCTCAGTGCTCCAAATCGCGTACTCTGAATCTTACTTCCGCATGTGTTCTTCAACACAGGTTGTATGCTTGCAACGTAGAGCCAAGAAGAAGCGAAGAAAGTAGGCCATTCCAATAGATGCACATGTCGCGCCTCACTTCAACCTGGCTTGATTTCCAGAGGGGTAGTCATAAACACGGCGCCTTCCTTTGCGTAGTACGTTGCCACGAGCGTGGTAGTTAAGGCTCTATGCCGTTGTAAAAAGGCCCTATTTTGACCCTTTACCCTATAGAACGGTATCAGTCGATCCGCGACGATACGTGCTTAAGGAGGTAAAGGTAGTCAGGCTACTCAGACCCCATATTATTGCAATTTTTATAGCCTGGTTCTTGCCCTGAACGTCGTCACCTGACTGCGATTGTCACACGCAAGCGAAGGCTCGCGCCTGCTCATGCGGGACTTCGTGCACCTCGTTCTGACGGAACAAAAGTTTCTTATCTCCGTTTACGCGCACTGTATAAACAGATTAGCGGGTTGCGTGTCACTGATTGGTACACCGTCTGGCCCATAGTGCGACTTGTCGTGCTCTGAAGTGCCCTGCTGCATGCTAACCTGATTGATCTCTTGCGCGGGTCTATAGCGTGATGCTGCACGACACATCGGAATGTTCTGTGCCAGCCAAACCGCCGATAAGCGCCATTACTGGGTTGTGAGCTGGAACTCGCATTTGCACCACTGCATTAATCTGAGATTATTATGCAGACTCAATGATACTTCGTGAAGTAATCTTTATCAGATACTCAAAGCAGCGCAGCCGCCAAAGTAGACAGCGGTAGATATGCACATTGCTGTAACAGCCTTCCGCAGCAACCTAGCCGCGGAAGTACCACTTGCCACATGCAAACCACATATTCTGTTGTCACGCTGGAGAGCAGCGGCGCAGATTGTCCTTGTATGCATCATCCAAGAAGTCAGCCATTTGCTAGACTTTTGTGTCATGGCAACCTCGGCAACTGTAAAAAACCAAACTCACACGCATTCTGTTCTTGGCCATCGCAGTCCTTCCACGCTACTGCAACAGCCTTGTTGTCGCTTCTGGCAGTAGAAATCCCTTCCGCCCCTGACAGCACGGTGTGGGCTGTGCTGTTGTGTTAAACCACCCCGAATGATGCAGAACGCTGCGTCCAGGCCGCGCACCCTAAAAACGAACGACACGATTCTCTACGCCAAGACGATCAAGACTGGTGTGATATGGCACGTCCCTTGTAGCGACAGATGCTGTATTCGCTAGAACACAGACAAGCGGCTTTCCGAGGCGGCCGTTGCTCTCCCAAGTGCCTACATAGCACTAGTCTACACCCTGAAGGGCGGCACGTGAAAAACAGAGAGCAGAGAGGTTTTCGCCTCGTGTGGCTGTTTTCATTTGACACCAGGCGCAGGCCGTCCTTCCTGTTTTAGAACGCTGAATTCGCTATGATGACATTTCAGGTGAGCCACGGATGCCCTCCTAGTGACCCTAATCTGCACCAGGAGCCACTTTTCCGAATAGTACCAATACACTTCCCACAGCTGGTTAACTGGAAACGCTACTGGCATGCATTGCATGCATTGTATTCGGAGTGCAACCAGCGTAGTTGACGTAAGGTCAACGTTGCACAGTACTACGGTTGGCAGAAGGTTTGGAAGTGCTTCAGGTTCAGACGCGGTGTTGGTTTATCTTTGGGGCGCTTGCCGCATATTCTTTGCACACTAACCGCTCGTAGTGTCCTCAGCTGACGTCCCAAATGCTGTGTCGTTTCATCATTCGTCTCGTGTTCCTGCTGTCCGCCAGATTTTGCAGCATCTCAGCTCTGCTCGTGGGGGGTCCGTCCAATAGAAAGTTTGAGGCAGGTGCGCTCTCTCGAAGTCGCCTGACAGATGTATCAGCCGCACAAAGAAACGCTAACACATTCTGAGCTGGTAACGCTACAGAGATGCATTGTGGCCGGGTAGTAGCCAGCGGAGTCGGCGTAAGATGAATGTTACACTGTATCATCGTTGAGAGATTGTTTGGAAGAGGGCTGAAGATATTGAACTGCTGCAACGGCGCCGACAGAATCGTAAATGTGCAAACACGGCCAGCGACTTTACGTCCGAATTTGAATACACATCTGTATGTATACGTATACGTCAAGGGACATAGGCGCCTACAGCCGTGTGGAAGGTGACGTGCACTTCAAGCTTCGTTTTTGCAACATGTGGTATTCGTACTTGACAAATTCGACCTTCGCCTGGACGTCTGCGCCCAAGGAAACCCACTGCGTCCATCTCACACGCCGCACGTTCCAGCCCAAATCCGTGAGCACTCTGTCCATAAACACGTGACCGCAAGCAGACCGCCGGGTAACCTACTTCTTCCAAAATGAAATGAAGCAGTACCGCGAAAGCTGCGCCCCTGGGCAAGCCATCCGTTCCTTCTGATACACAGAAACAGGTTCTCACCGATGTTGCAGCTTGGTAGCTTCTGTGTATTGATTGGTAGAGGAGTAGAAGTTGGTGGGGCCATCAACGAACCAACAGTTCTGCTTATCGGTAACTTCGCCAATATCAATCCAGTAACACCCCCAGCTGCAAGCACAGTCATATTCCCCACAGAAGGCAGGTGGGGAGGGAAAAAGCACTGCAGACTGAAACAAAAGTCTCGCACATCACCACCGGACAGGCGCCGGAGCCCCAATCTGACCAAGACAGGACACTGAGGTCTCCGTAGACCTTCGCATCTGTGCGCTGTTGACCGCTTCTAGCGGCACAGTAGACTGGCGCGGCTGCCGTGCTCTTAAACGTACTGAAAGTGTGGTTGCAAGCAGACGTTTACATTCAGACGCGTGTTTCTCTCGTTCCGTCTGTATCGCTCTCTCGCTATATATCTCTGCAGACGCCTGAACATCTGGGCTTGGTGCGCAACGGTGAACACGCGAAGTGCGAGTGGTTCAACACCGGAAAACGTCGCTAGAAATTTCGCCTAGGAAGTCAAATCGAATATAAGAAATACTCGGCCGAAGTTTCGGGGACCGGCAAAGCACGGGCCGCAACGCCACCAGACGGAGCCTCTTCCCCTAAGCAGGCGCCCACCTTAGGATACGCACTTTGAGGTGTCGCAAACATCATGAAATTGATTTTATACGCTGTTGTGATTCTCTGGGTACCCCCTCCCAGCTCGAAACTCTGCGCTTCAAAAACGTCTCGCAAAGAACTCACTGAAATGTATTACGGTGAAAGATTCCAAGCCTCGCCAACGCGTTGGATACACCCCAGTGAAGCGGAGAGGGATGCCGACTAATTTGCGGAATTCGCTTCAAGCTGCGCGAGGTTCAGGCACAAAGGCAGCGAGAGGACATACACACAGCTGCACTTCACGGATTTTGACTTCCGCACGCAAGTAGCCTCACCACGGAGGCCACCACCAAAAGAGCTCCGTGGCTTACGAATGCAGAAGGAATGGTTAAGAAGCGGCTGCACGCGACTTCAGCATTGGCTACCTTGCTCCGCACGTGTAGGAATTTTGTGCGTGCGGACAGCTCAACGTGACTTCGAGCAGTGCGGGCGGTACACCTCTACACACGTAACTGTTTAGTCGCGTCCGTGCACGGGCAGAGTCCGAGGCAGAAAATTTAGTAGATGGCTCAAAGCCACAGGACCGTGAGGTCCGCAGACCTGGAGTTTCTGTGTGCCATAGACCCTTGCTACGTGTCACCCTGACGTACAGCGTACAAACCCCACCTAAGGCGAATGTAGAAGTTTCGGACAGTTTTCGACAGCTGTTGCCAGACGGTCGGGCAAAGTACGCGCACCGCGACTGCGCTTTGGAAAGCTTTCTGAAAATGCTGCGGCCTGCAGCACGTGGCCGTCCTGCAGGTAGATAGACACATGCCTGGATCAGGAAGCACGCAGTGCCGTAATGCTGAGCGAAGAAACACGGTGAGCTGCACAGCAGCCATTTTATAGTTCCTGTGCAACCAGCAGGAGACTTCTCCCCCCCTTCTTCCTCACGCTACGAGGCTGCACGGACGGGAAGGGCATTTGACGCCGACGGTGACTCACTTGGTAAAGCGCTCAAGTATATACTGCTTGACAGCGTCTGAGTACAGATTCGTGATGGTTACATCATCAATAGCTGTTCGGAACTGCAGGGCGTTACATCCGTCCAATACACGCAGCATTTCCTCGGATATTGCTGCGGCCAGCGAAGGACTGAAGGCTCCCTGAAAGACGGCGAAAGCGTAGGTGACTCGTCTGCAAAAGTCGATAACGAACTTCCGCTCCAGCCAGAGACGGTCGACGGACCTCGGTGTGTAAAATTGCCCATCGCACGGACATCTACCTAGTTAAGAGTCGACAGGCCAGGAGCTGTTAGTGATGCTCTCAGGGTTAAAATTCAAGCTTGTCTAATATGCTCTACGTAGTCCAGTGGCGAGGCAATCTCTTTCGCAGAAGGACTAGTCTTAACAGCAACTGCAACGTACTCTACAACAAAAAACTACCATGCGAACCGTGTCAAGGGGTTGTCAAAAGAAAGACGCGTTTGAAAGAGTTTGCTTTCGGGACGCGTACACACCCAGGAGACGGTCACTTCCTGGCACGGCGAGCGCAAGTGCGAGAGTAGCGTTTCCTCACCATTCGAGCTAGCACGTTTGTAATTTTTATAAAGTCTTGAGGACGCATTATATCCTTCTTCGCGAGTGTTTCCTCTCCGAGACGCATGAGCGCTTCTTTGTCGTTAACGCGAACGCGGTGCAGAGCCCAGGCCACAGTCATCAGAGCGTGACTGTGGAAGTCCGGCAGCTGTTCCACAACGTATGGTAGTAGCGTGCGGTAAAGCTCTTCATGCTTGAAGTAACTCTTTCCGTAGCTGTAGTGCAACACGCAGGTGGACCAAACGGCATTTCACTGCTATTCAAGCGTATGGAGTGGGGCAAAAAAACAGAAATCCTTACTCAGGAATTGTCGGGCAAAGGTCTTGCCAGAGAACTACTAGGATATCATTCGGCAAGATACTACTGCACGGACGTAAAGTACGCCACAGAGTGCAGTTTAAGGCAGCTGTCAACATGCAGTAAACTGTCTAAGCAGGTGTCGGTCTGGAACAGTCGCCAAGTAGAGCGCTAAACGATTCTGATTTGTCATAGTGTGAGCAGATACAGGTGCGCTCGCGGCATATAATGCAAACAACAGGCAATTTAACGCAAACATCAGCCAGACCACATACTGGACGCCTGGGAGAACACTTGGCAGAAAACGAAGGAGCAAATCGCGCGTGTAGAAGGCGGACCGCACAGACGATGTAAAAGCCGTGGATCGGCGGGGACTGTCGCACCAGGGGTCACGTCGTTCGTGAGGATCGCGTCACGCGCCGAAAATGCTCCTGAGAATATACAGCGTTGTCTGACGACGCACAGATACCACTGGCGAAATCCGGACGCCAGTGGCTCACGAAATTTCAACTCTACACGAAAGAAAGTGTCAACTGAAGAGATCTTGCTGAACTGATATACGATGCACATTGACAAGGTGTCACCTTGTTTGAAACTCCGCAGACTACTCGTGGCTGTCTGGTTCTGCTGGTAGTGCCGCTCACCCGTAGAAAATGTATGCCATCTGCTGTGGTGTCAGCGTGTCAACCAGCTCCGTGATGCGTTTCGAGTATGAGTACCTGCGCAAAAAAAGTCAACATACCCTTGCGTGACACGGGCTTCACAAATGAAGTTATATGCGAGTCTACTTGGCAACGAGATAAAGTTGACAGACACATCCATTTTTCTGTGTGTACGTGTGTACACGTGTGTTCGTAAATAATGTATGTGTGTGTGCGCATACATATATATATATATGTATATATATACATATGTACACAGGTACACACACGTGCACATATACACGTGCGTATATATGTGTACGTACGTGTGTGTGTTCC
The DNA here is from genome assembly GCA_000727475.1 of Sarcocystis neurona. Classification (NCBI taxonomy): domain Eukaryota; phylum Apicomplexa; class Conoidasida; order Eucoccidiorida; family Sarcocystidae; genus Sarcocystis; species Sarcocystis neurona. The sequence continues at coordinate 1,531,427 of KL647312.1, read as the reverse complement.
TGTATGCATGTATGTGTATATGTGGGCACGTGTGTATGCAGATGTGTGGAGACGCGGGGATATATATATATATATATATGTACACATGTGTGTACGTGTGTGTGAACGTGTGCATGGTCGTGCGCGTGCGTTCAAGTATTTGTACATTCGACGGTGCATGTCCATAAGTATGGAGAGATATATTGCGAGAGAGACAGGGAGAAAGAATAGGTGTAATGGAGCGAAGTGGGCTGTGCAAGCAGCTGCGTGGCGACACCTGGATGAATGCTCTGCAGCGGTGCCAAGCACGCTGCGTGCATGGCAGAGTCCCCTTATCGAGTGTTACACCGTCACAGAAATGGAGAAAACCAATTTTTTGGGGATCTCTGCGACTTGATTGCTTCACTGTGAAGAAATGAGCAGATTCTCCTCCCCATGATTCTTGACGGAGGAGACGCGAATGCCACAGGCTCTCGGTGACGAAACTACGCATCCGACCGCGGCCTTCGTCAACCTGTGCATCTGCAATTCTCCTCCGTCATAGCCAGCGTTGCGAGTCTTCTAAGCATACGTGTAGGCACCAAGAAAAGCCATTTCTAAACAGCTGCCACACACGAACGCCACTTGTTTGCATCTTCACTGCATTACAGAATCCCATGCATGCGAGCACTGCTATTCCTTAGAGCGAGTCGCGTCCCAAACCGTTTGCATACACGATCCCAGTCTCCTTTACTTGACAGCACATGGTTTGCAGCAGCAGATATGTTGGAAGCAATACGACCACGCCTACTGACCAGCTGCGGCGAGGGACGCAAACACAGCGCAGGCCTCTGGGACGACGGCTTACCTGGCGTTCTTCTTGCAGGGCTAGTCAAGTCACCTGCACCGCTGTCGCTCCGATGCACCATGCACCAAAGCGTATAATCAGAAAACGGAAGGACGAGGAATAACGTCGTAGGGAACGCGGACGAATTGAGCTCCTCTAGCGCGCACTCACCAGAGACGTAAGTCGTGTTTCCGCAGAGACGCCGCCTTTTGAACGCACGCGGCGATGTATTGACCGTCCATCAGCTGCGGATCGGCCGTCAAGCACACCTTCTGCGGCAGCCAGTACTGGCGCACTCTGTGGACGCACAAACACACTTCTTCAGCGCTGCCTCCGGAAGAGGACTAACAGTTGGCGTCCGTGTGTGGACATCTATGCCCTATTGATGTAGACATACACACAACCATGCGAGGCCATCCCTTACCCAGGTGTACGTACGCACACATGCATGTGTACGTACACACAGGAAGGGCGCGCACGCACACCAGGTGCACAAGAGATGGGTGATGGCTTTCGAACGCTACTTTTTCATAGTCGCACAGTATCCCTCAATGGGTGGGGATATTAGGCATTAAGGCTTTTTCAGAAAGTGTGAAACGCTCCACTCACCGCGGAATGAGAAGTCTCTCTGCAGGTTCTACGAGTGCAAAATGTCCACCACTCCGTCGTGACTCGCCACTCAGTGGCAGGGCATCGAGAAGGATCTAACTGCTTGACACAGCCTAGACACACAGACCGCAGAAGCGGTCAACGCGGGAAGCGACGCAGCTACGTTAGCTGCGCCAGCCCAGTAGATGGGGCGCGCACCGGGGTAGATGGAACAGCAGAAGCACCGGGAAAGAGATGGAGCTATTGCCAGGAATAGCTACCTTACGAAACCAGACGTGCATTCCTTACCTTTGTTGCGCCCAGGATCGGAAGCGCTTGTGCATGCGACGGCCGCGGTAGCGGATCGCCGACTCTTTTTTCAGAGCGTTGAGAAGCAAACGTTCTCGAGGTCGAAGCAGCCCCATCCCGAAGACGCAAAAGACGAGTCAAGCGGGAAAGCGGAAGGACTGAAAGAAGAGCCGCTACAGCGCTAGCTCCCTCTCCACCTTGAGACAGAGGAACAGCTAAGGGACAGCTAAGTACGGAGTACGGAAGCCGCGCCGCGCGGCCTTCGGCGAAGAAGAAATCGGTCGCAGAGATACATCTGTCAACGAGGAGGGTCGCTTGACAACGCCAGTGCAAAATTTTACACGTCAGGGGAAAAACTCGTGCAGGAAGTTTCTCTATGAAGTCATCGCGAAGGCGTTTGCGTGAGCGGCCACGATAGCAGCGACCACGTGTGGATCTGGCAGCCTCATCGAGAAGCACAGAAGCTCTTCAGGGTGTCATCCGCACCACCAAACTTTTCCCTCCCAAGAAAGCAATACGTGCGGCATTGCTGTGTGTCAGTCGAGTGGAATTCCCACATCAAATGGCTTGCAGTGGTCAGCAAATAAGACAGCTCGTGACAACTGAATAAATCCACAAGCGTACAAATTATACCCCGAGCCCGTCATTTAACGGCATACGGAAGTCAAGTGAGTCGCTTTCTTTGTGGTTTGGTGGACTTTGCGCGAAGGAAAACTGAGTGACGGTGCTTCCTTCTTCCCGCCGGGACGCACTTGTACACCACCACACTGGGGAAAACACAAGGAGGTATGCTGTGGCTACACAGGAACAGGGAACGCATGTCCACTCGCTTTTAAACAAGAGAGGACGTGGATCAAGTCATTGAAGATCTACACAAAAACATACGCATTTATGGAAACCTGTCGTATGCTCTCTTGGACACATTCACACCAGAAGTTTAATGCGTACGTCCTCCAAGTACGGAGAGGTGCTTCGCCGCACGTCTCCTCGCCGAGTTCCGCAGACCAGCAGCTGTACAGCTGAGCTCGAACTCAGAGTCGCCTGTGACTACGCGATGAAAATTCGCGCCGTCTTCACGAGCACTGGGAAGCACTGCTTTGCTCTGCAGCGGCATTATTTTCTTCCCAGGTCCACTGGGAAACGTGACGCTGTCCCGGGTGGCTCCCTGCGGCGTCTTCTCTGAGCGGAACCGTCGAAATCTGTCTACTCTGTCCCTACCGGCCCTCTTTCACCTGCGAAATACTGCGTGTCCAATACGGGACGTGCAGCACACGCGCATGCACACAATGCGTGCGTATGCAAAATCTACATATCTATATATACATATATATATTCACACATGTATGGATAGCACTAGGCGGATATTTTCACGAATGCACACGTAGGTAGTAACAGCACGAATTATTAGCGCGTCCCGCACACTGCCAATGGCCCGATTCACAGCTGACAATGGGCAGAATCGCACATTTCGCTTCGTCCCCCAGGATGTGAAGACCCACCAACAGAAATCAGCACTGCTCCAAAGTGTGTTTTCACACGTGGTGATGCGAGAAGCGGCCGGAGGGTGTATCGCGCGCGACTACGGGTCAGTGTGTGAAAGCTGACCTTTGTGCAAGCGGTAGGGGTAGGCGCTTCGCGACGGCGCGCCCGAGAAATCATTCGCAGTACCAAGGGTTCTATCCGATGCGTTCGTGTGAAAAGATTCTTCTGTCTACTGTCACCTGACCTAGGGTCAGACCACGAGGAATTTCACAGAAGGCGTAGCACAAGCGTTGCAGCTGAGGTAAGTCTAACGAGCGTCAGGATGAAGTTCAAGCCCCTTGTGACAAAGGAAGAAAGGATAAACACTTTGGACGATGCGGACATCGCTTCATCTCCGAGGGCACCAGTATGGATTTCACACAGTGAGGCAGCCAACGCGCAGTGATACCGTTCCATCACAACGAGACAGCTCGGAGGAGAGCCCGCTACTCACGGTCGAAGTCGTAATAGTAAACGCTTCCATTTATGCGCCAGTTATAATTCGCGGTAGGGCACAACGTGACCGACGTACTGGAGTAACGGACGCTTTGGCAAGTAGGTGTCTGCGGACCCAATTTAACGCCCGGGAACACGTCAACTTTATACCACCTGTCCGACCTAGACGAGCAGCTGCAGTCACTTAGATTCCGTCAATAGAAATGACGGTACGAATATCAGAAGTGGGGAAACGCAGCGGACCGGACACTCTTTATACACACGTAGGACAACGACTCCTTAAATGGCTGACCAGCAAAACAGTCCCGCCTAATTTACGCAGCAGCGAACACCTACATGCTATCTTGACCGAAGAGCGTGAAAGTACGTTTGGAATGGCGAGAAGAGACATGCAAGCGAGCTACATACGGTTGCACTGAGCTGGGCACGCGACAAAAAACTACTAACTGGGACCTTCGGGTGTTGCTGGACAGTGGCGCTGCCTTGTGGATTCCCGGTCCTGCTAGAGAGGAAGGAGGTATTTCATGTGACAGAGGGACTTAACAGGGACAAGCGGAAACCTCAACGGAAGCCCGTGGGACTACCCACAGCTCGCCACGGGTTCTGAGGGCTGCACACCAGCGAAGGCCCAAAACCAGCGCATACGTAAGTTCTAGCACTCGACAGGTAAAAGTAGGAACATCTGCTGCAAATCAAAACACATTTAGTACTCAGTCTGCGAAATAGCGGCGGTTCGTGGTAAGGAGCTTGAACCACGTTCCAGACACGTCCGGACACGCACTTGGTAAGCACGAGAATACAACCAGCGGCCGCCACGAGTATGTGAACTTTCGCCGCGGGTGGCACGCATGTGCCGGGCCGACGACATCTGAGCATCCAGACGTCGCGAGATGTATTACCCCAACTGTGAAATTCTAGGTGACTCAAAGTAGGCACCCAATTCGAATCTGAAAAAAGTTCGTGTCTGAACTAGTCGAAGGAAGGCGTTGTGACACTGTAGTGTAGTAAAGCAGGAGCGGCACAGGGGGCAGGAACGCGTACACGAAGACGACAGCAGCAGCAGCAACAGCGACACGAGCCCGCTTTTTTGGGTGGGTGATCACGTATTCACGTGCTGAAACGTGCAACAGCAAAAAATGCTGTGGTAAGCGTGTTTTCACCCCTTTGGTGGCTACACCGACTGTATTTGCTGCAGCTGTAATATCCAGCAAATACTTCCGCTCCTGCACAGTAGCACGTGTGCACACGTGTCGAGGTATATTCCTACCCGTTTCGGTGTAAGTGTGTCCGTGCCACTTCTGCGAACTTGTAAATTCGTATGTGTCTACACGCAAACATCCGTCTGTGCACATAGCTCTGGGTGTGCACGTGGATCTGTCCCTTGACCGACTAGCAACGTTGTGGTGTCTTTCGCCAACTTCGCGTACACGGGCACACCCCAGGAGCGATACGCGTAGTTCTGTACACCCTTGCAAGAGGGTTGGAGGTTATGTATGAACTGAATGTGTATGCCCTGCTCAGCGTAAACTTTCGTCCTTGTGTACAATCAGATCCCGGTCGGTCGGCAAAGCGATTTCTCCCACAGTACGTCCTTCTAAGTACATCAGTGCACGGAGTCCACCAGTTAGAACATGGCGTCTGGCTTCGTTTGTTTCGTCGGGCCCCTCACAACTCTACATACGGGACTCGGCTTCCTGCTGGCGACACCTCTTACACTGAAACGCGTGTCGGCGTCCAGCCCGCCCATGTTCTCTTTGAAAACCCGTGAATCGCATTTTAGTTACCAAAGTTGTACAAGATAACGAACAACGTATCACCTTGCATAGGAAGCGGTGCAAGTCGTCTGCTGCCAGCCTTTCTCCATTCCTACAGTTGCGAAACGAGCTCGCTAACCATCCACAGGTCCCACCCGTAAATTTGCACTTGCCCCCACACCGGCCATAATGGAAAGTCAGCACAAGCTTCGGCTACGCGGTAAACAACCTTTGGAAAGGCCTGAGGGTTTTCGTCGCTGCTGAGCGAAGGTCTGGTCAGTTAGGTGTTTTACCAATTAGATGTCTGCCTGTTACAGAGATGAGACAGAGACCTGGATGCCGCGTAGCAGTGCGCATTGCGTCTCCTAAAGGTAAACGTTGAACCGTATTATCATTTCTAACGCACAAGGGAAAGTGGACCCACACCGCGGTACATCCAGGCTTACAACGTATATATGAGCACACGTCGACTTCTGCTCGAATCTGGCAGCGGCACCTGAAACGCAGCAAATCTGCCATGTACTATTCAGTGCACTCGATAACGTGTGTAGATGTATAACATCTCCGCGAAAAGCACGCCATTTGACTGGAAGAAGACATACAACCTGGTAGTCGTCGGTCAGCTGCAATCGCCTCAAAGGACTCAGCTATAAATACCATGCCAGATGCCGAAAAGAACAGCCCCTCTGGCAGCTGCGCAGGGGTCGCACACGAATGTGTGGTAATTTTGTGTCTCCGTAGTTTGTATGTACCGTACATACGGGTGACCGCGAAACACGATTGTGACCTCTTCGGGTGTGTATGGGCGCGTTGAAGGGCAACGCTGCTGGTCTGGAGAACAACGCGCCAGCGCGAATTCGTGCAGTAAAGCCTGTCAAATGACCATTCCAACGAAACAAATTACAGAATTCGCATTGTCCGGTACACGTTAAGCCGCGGCAACACCACGGGTTCACTCAGTCTCAACGGCGTTCGCTTTGACAAACTAAACGTATTCGCCGGCTCTATAGCAAACCACAGTGGCGTTATACCAGAGCAAGAGCTGATGTGTAATTGCCCGGCGGCACCCTCGCACCTCCGATGGTACCATTTTGGAAAGCTATTCGAGTAAGACAGCCCCGGTATATACGCCCAACTCTGTGGACGCGTACAATCAAACTTCAGGCCATTCCCAGTGCGTGCAAGTTTGCGTGGCAGTGGCTGATATTCCTGTGAAGCCGGGTGTACTACGTTTCGACACATCGAAGGAACGGCCATATGTTATCGTCTATAAGGTGAGTCACTGGCTTCACCCAGCTTGGCCATATAGCGCCAGGACACGAGATGAATACCCGCGCCAAATCACAGTTCGCACTTGCGGGAGACGTATTTGTACCTGATGTGAGTGACGGTGTGGATACACTAGCACTATTTGACGGAGAGGGGTCTCCCTCAGATTGACTCCAGTTTCGCTCTCCGTGGGGCGTCACTTCCGAAGCGTGACCCGGCGAAAGTCGGCACTTTTTCTCCTGGGTATACGGCAAAACACTTGATCCACGGCTTGTTGCGTCCAAGGTAAAGCCATACGCCAAGGAGCACAAGTTGATCCCCCACGGCTCTTCTATTATGTATGGGATCTCCACGGAGTTCCCAGCAGCCGACATCCGAGAACCGAGGATCGCTGATGTTTCTTGTAGAAACTTAGCCAACAGATCTTCCTCATTTCCGTCGTCAGAGCCGCTCTCATGTGGACTCTGGTCAGTCGCTCCAGTACCCGGCCCGGACCCCTCACGTGAAACCGGCGTGGGGGCCCCAATGGTGCTTCGTAGCTCTTCGAGAGAGAACGACGCCCACACTTCTGAAAAGTCACATATTCACACGGCGAGTTCGTCACAGAAAGGCGAAGGACCACCTCATAAAAAACGTCGATGACGCAAAGGTGTGCAGTACGAACTCGGCAGAGCGCGATCGTGCCGAGCAGTGGCCTACCCACCGTGCATACGCCACAGCTGCAGCACCTCTACGGCAGTCCTTTCGAGATTGACAGCAGGCATCCGGTTGGCACTCGGGCGACACTACAGTTTCAGCATCTCCACGGCTATTCTCCGTTAATATCCAACGACAGACCATTCCCTCAACTTGCATGTAGCGATGTTCTTTCACATTCGCACTCACTTCTTTCTGTCAAGGAGCGTTGTTGGTTTGAAATTCGCTCTTCCTTTCCTTCATCTTCGTACGGTTCTGGGTCCACCGTAAGTGCCTGCGGCTTACAGCTCTTGGCACCACGCGTCTCAGTCGCCTCATGCCTGCTCTCCCCGTACAGGCTATCATTCACGATTGGTGTAGCTCCTAAGCACTGAAGGTGCTTCCGAATTTGATGTGTACGGCCAGTTCGCGGTACGCACGCGATGAGCGACTTGTCAGTTTCCGCTGCAGAAGCCGGAAGGACACCCCTCAAGTCCACACGTAAACGTAATAGTCATTTCAGAGAGACACGCCCACTTCAAACCTGATTTACTTCGTGCAAATGCAGTCTCGACGTGGTAGTTCAGTCCACAAACAAAAATCTCCTACCATTGTAGTGTAAATGTTTGAAGAATGTCGAAGCAGCCTTGCCACGTCTTTCATTCCAAGTGACAGCAAGCTGGCGTCCCACCAAGCGACTGGAAGTTTGGAGCCGCGCATTGACATGCAGCCAGTCAGCACAGCAGCACGCTTCTCCACTTCTTTCCCGCATGTCTTGTGTAGTTTCTTTACTCCCGCTACCCTGGTTGTGTGTTGCTGCCGTCGCTTCGCCTGTTGGTGTCCCGACGTCCTCTTTTAGAGCGCCACAGAGAGTGCACCCAGGAAAAGGAACCACTTCGAAAATTCCCCGGAGTGTTGCTTCCTGAGTACACCAAAAGCCCCCGTCATCGTCGTAAACTCACACTTTGAGAACCTGAGATGCCCAACACCAAGTGCTCGCTACTGCATACGCTGACAAAGCACGCTCCAACATCGGGGTTGCAGCTCACAAATACAAGTTCACCAGGTGTCACCACCTGTGCGCTCGCGAACCCGCTACGTCTCTGTGGTGCTTCATCTCTCGGCTGCATCACCCCCCTTCGATCTAGAACGCACCAGCTCGCCCAGGCTAAAAGTGAAGAAATTTGTACTACTCCGGTGTAATAAATCTCGTTAAACACACCTCGGCATCGCAGGCCCTATATAGGGGTACCGGTTGCGACTGCCAAGAAGAGTACGTCAGCAGTGAGGACTTGCCTGTCGACTGAGAGATTCGGCCTCGTCGCTGCACGACTCTTCTTCATTCACCGAATGTTTCTGAATTCTCGCTGCGTGTCGCTCCGGCTGCGGCTGCTGAGTTCGCATTCGCTTCAGCTGCCGTTCTCTCTTCGCGAGGCGCTTCAGTTCTCTTCTGCGTACTCTTTCTGGAGTGCCTGTGGCGCCTGAAGGTTGCTTTTCGTTGCACGAGCCGGTCTCGTTGGCTGCCCCCACCGACTCGGACGATTTGGGTGGAGGAATATCTTTACTACCAGAAACGGGTCCGCCGTACGTTTCTTCCTCGCAGTTGCACATCGGATTTGCTTCAGGGCGTTCAACGTGCTTCTTTGACTCGTGCAGGCAATTCTCTGCTTCGAGCGGCTCTTCAGAGTCGCACTCTCGGCCAGGATGAGAGACGCCACTGAAGAAAATGAGATGGGAAAGCACGCGGAAATAACCAGTTTGTAACGGAAGCGCGCGTGGCCGACTTCGGCAACACGCAAGGCGTAAACACGTGTTGTGAGCTTAAAAGAAGAGAAACAGTACACAGAGAGAGACGGGACACTGGTGCTGGTACTTCACGCAGTACTGACTGTGCTTCTTCACTTCTCCTTCGTACAAGGCCAACACGGTGTGGAGAAAAGTGGCGAGCCGAATAGTCTAGCGGTCGTCGGAAGTGGACCTGTGTACACGCCACTGTGGAGTCAGAGTGTAAGCACACCTCTCACGAAATAAGCAGCCAGAGTCACTTGATATCCTTGTGCATTCCTAAGCAAACTCCATTTCTGCAGCTCCGCCGGGTTCGTCACAAAACGTACCTCCGTCGCTGCCGTTGTACTTCTTTAACTGATTCGACACAGGTTCTAAAATCTCCCTGAACTTCAGCGACGTACAACTTCACAGCTGATGGGAGAGCGGCGCTAAGCATCCGTGCATAGAGGGCTGTAGGGCAAGCACAACACATGAAAGAAGACTCTATAAATGCGTCTCCAGCTCTCTCCTACGCTAACAGAAAAATTAACCAACACTGAATATGTTGCTGCAGCCTTGTCCTGCGCCACGAAGCGCCACGCTGCTGTAGCGCAGCACGTGTTCCCTACTGCTCAGAAAGCTCACGAGTTCGTACGCGTATCCATATATATATATATATATATGTGGACACACACAGGCGAATACAGAGGGAACAGCTTACGGGATTTGGCAAAGACGACGACTCCAGCAGTCACGCGGTCGAGCCGGTTGATAGGATGTAGGTACTCTGGAGGCGAAGACACCGAAAGACGTAGCCTGCTGTGTAGCGAACAAGCCTCCATAATTGCCGCCTCAGGCAGGGACAGCATGCAATGTGTTGGCGCTCAGCTCTATATCCTCTACGCGCTGCTGCAGAGAGGAAGCGCGCTTCACAGCCACCCTCTACAGCCCCAGCACACAGCAGCCTTGGTCCCGCGGCACCGGGAAGTGGCCTCCCACACAGTAGGTCAGACATCAGACACTCGCCACGCGAACCACACAGGAGTGCAGCTTGCACAATCTCGCTACTTACCAGCAGCTGATTGCAAATGAAAAGTTTTTAAAACGGAGAGCAGCGACGCTTGGGTGTAGCGGCCTTGCGGATGGACTCTGCATCAAAAAGCAACAAAGGCAGGAGGCCTCCATGTGCGGTAGGCAGAAGGCGCGAGTCCTTCTCCTGTGATAGCCTGTGACGCAGGCGCGAAGTAAAAAGTTTTGCGACACGTTTCTTCGAATCGGTCTGAAAAGAACGGATGAGCTGCACCGATGTCAACGGGGTGCAATACTGGAGAGCCTCAAGAGAGGGTGGAGCGAAACATACATGCAATTAGAGGTACGCAGATGAAAATAGACTGGTCACAAGTTTAGAAAACATCCTTGAAAGACAACCACCAGCTGCGTTTGGCGAAGTGAAGAAGTAACGCTCACAGAGGGACATACATAGAGTCCGTCGCTACAAACCCTGGACACACAGCACAAACACGTAGAGTCCTCATACGAGCCACAAATTTTTAAACGCGATTGGCCAGTGAGCTTCCCACAGCGATTTCACCCCCCACTTGTACACTGCCTTGCGGCCGAAACGTGAGGACAACAACGACAGCGGAAAACACGGTCGTACGCAGCATACTCGTATGCGCCTGCCACTAAAGATTTTCGAAGTGTGTTTATCGGCTGGCGAAGGTGGTTGTGTCGACCTCAGCAAATACAGAAATTGCCACGAAAATCTGTGGTACTACCGAGTCCCTTGCCGGATGGCTTCTTTTTCGTCGTTCAGCGCGGCAGGTAAATTCGGCTCCGCTTCCGCTGTAGAGATGCTCATTAGTGAGAGTCGCAGAGTCCAGCATTTTTGTGACAAGTCTATAACAATAAGATTCCGTTTCTCTGTTGCACACCCACGTGCGTGCGCCTTTCACATGACGCCTCAGCCTAACAACATTCGCCGTCCGCGCCGCTACCCGGAAGAATATGCTGCACGTCAGTAGTGGCTGTGCCCGTGGTTTGACAACGGCAGCCCCGTACCAAGACTAGGTACAACCTGATGCAAGCGGAAAAAGCACCACACGGTGCTTACGGCATCCCGGAAGGCTTGAAGGCGGCGAGTATGTTGGCATCCTCGTGAAACACAAGAACTGGCGCCGCCGGAAGGGCAAACTACAGGGCACAAACACAACCGCGGGAGGCAGCAGCGCAGAAGAATTAACGGCCGCTACAAAACTGGCCGCTCACCGGAACGCCTTGACTAGTCAAGGAGAACGAATACGTACGCCTGCTGACGCCTGCATAGCTTAGCAACGCCGCAGTCCATGAAGACTGCTCGACACTACGTATGCCACACACGTACACGTTGGTAAGGCGGCTGCACGCACGATTCATGAGAGCTTCCTACGATCGCGCCTTTAACCGGAAGTGTGTAAATGAGATGCAAGTCATCTACCAGCACCCCAGCATCGCACCGGTATCACCCCCACTCTGCTCCAAACTCACAAGCAACAGTGGAAAACCGAGTGAAATAGTCAAGACGCATCGTCAGTCGACTAAATATGTCCTGACACATTAACAGTCCCTGGAGTGCAGCGTGGAGTTCTAGCAACACTCGTTGACACGCTGGCCACGTACTTCCGTCTCCAGCGTGCGATGAGTGATCCGATCGCCATTGCAGAGAACAGTGGAGCCTCTGCACGCTGCGCCGTTCACGAAAATATATTCTCCTTTCTCCAGCACCGTGGTATAATACTCGATGGAGCGGGAGCGAAATTCTTCAGTCAAGACCGAGAGCAGCCTGTGCGCACGAAATGCGATAAAGACGCAGCGCCTGGAGGGGATTGGATCGGAGACAGAAGCAAAAGAGGTCATTTACGATTGTTCTACCGGGAAGGAACGAACGCGTCACGCAGCAGGATACCAGAACATCACTGCAGGGATCTCCGACTGCAGGCCAGAGGAAGACGTTGCACTTCCACTAAGAACGGTGTCAGTGCGCGTGCGCATAGAGAAAAGCAAATGCTAGGGTCTGACATCTGCAAAGTTCACGCGCGTGTGGCGAAACTTCGAAACCGCCCACGCACATTTGTACGCAGAATGTTTGTTCGTATCCGTCCAAATACTAAGGTGCAGCATAATACACTCTCCTACTGCTGGTGAACGACGCTTTCGCAGTGTACAGGCAGCCTGCGGAGAGAACAACTCTGCTTCATTCTCGCAACTGTTCCGCCTTCCGCTGTACTCTGGCAGGGAACATCTTTCCATCCTTTGACACTTCTTGTCTTTTCCTCTCCGGTTATGCTTCTTTTTGCTTTATCTTTCACCCCATCACTGTGAACTCGCTGAAATATGAGTAGATGGATCCAGCAGTTTTTGCATGCATTCCGCGGCCTAGAGACACCAGTACAAAGGACGAGACTGCGGCTACGCAGAGGTGGGCGAGTGCGCAGAGAAATTCAACTGCACGGCGTGCTGCGCTCGGCGAGAGACCTACTGGCGACCGCGCCAGCGCATTTTCACGTCCGTCTGCAGCACTCTCCAGTAAGGAGAGACAATTTTCAAATTGGTGCCCCTCTCCGGATCGGCTACTACTTTGAAAGTATCTTCAACAGTTCGAAAAACCGGAGGGGTGATTGCAGGTCGAGTTTCGCGCGATGCACCGGCCGACACGCCAGCTTCCTGCAGTGCCATCGCCTCTGTCTGCCCCTCCTGAGTAGCAGCTGCATGCGTGGCACTCTCAGACCTTGTCCCTACTGCGTCTTTGCTGTTAGCAACAGCAGCTCCGTTTTCACAGGGAGCACCAGGAAAACGTCGCTGGGTCCCTTCCATCGTGACTGAAGCTGACCGGTCCACGCCACACAGGGAAGAGGCAAATGCCGGAAGTTCGTCGCGAAGCTCTACACAGACATGTACGCACACATGAATTCGCAGTACTGTGTAGGTACAAACATATATATATACACATATCGTGGCCTCTGATGAGCAGGCAAACACAGGCTGCCCTTGTGGACATTTTTGTGATGTACCCCTCCCTGCCACCTTTTGGAATACAGAAGGAGAAACTGTTACGTGGGCACGAACAAGTACAGACAAGTGTATGAACACGGCCTTCGAAAATGCCCTCCAATTTTCACCCACGTTATCATAAACTGCGTGCTACCCATAGATACTATACGATCAAACTGATTTCCCCCACCAACGTTCTCTGCATACACTCCTTGAGAAAGCTCCACATAAACACGTGCGTTCCTGCCAGGCAACTTGCAGCCGTGAACTCCTGCAAAATGACTCGCCGAAAATGATTAGCGCATGTGGGAACCGAAGAGCTGCGTATCTACGTGTCACTTCCCGTCTGGACGCGGGGAAAACTGCTGTGTGTGTGCATTATAGTGGCAACTACGACGCAGGCAGCAAGAGAGTAAGTCGTCGCTCAAGTCTTTCTCTGGAGAAAGACTCAGCAGTGAACACTTCTCAATCTGAGCGTGCGCGACCTTGAAACCGAAGGGCTTCCAACCTAGTGCAAACTGGATCAGTGGAGCTCTGTGCACCTTTTCTAGACCGCGGTGCGTAGAGAAGCGCGACAGAAACGCCGTCGTACGGCATCCTTAAATGACGTCATACGCTGGCCACAGTAGAGCAGTTCACGAGAGAAATTTGACTTTTGCTTCAAGGCGGAAAGAACTACATGGATCACTTGCGGCTAACGGTGTTGCACCGCGAGTAAGTTACGTTTCTTAAGATAGACAATGTGTTGATTTCATCGGTGCACACAAAGAATCATTGGCCGAGGCTGACACTGTAAGAGCTGACGTAGTCCAGCAAAATGCAACAAGTGTTCCAAGACGGAAGGCTCGCCAACATAACAACGTACTTTGAACGTCGACGCGAAATGCAGGACGGAACCGCAAATGCGCAGTCAGCGCCCTGTGGCTGCACGTGGATCACGGGGAAGCAGCGAGCCAAAAAGCTGGCGTACGCTGTCTAGTAAGAATTTGAATCATTTAGTAAAAGAAGCGTTTTCAACGGGTCTCCCCTGCCATTTCCGAACACTGCTTTACCGTAGATGAAAACGGCCAACCCACAACAACGCAGTGACTTGAAGCACCTCACGTTATCCCGTTGTATGCACCTGGTGGGGCGGCTGGAAGGAGGGTTTGTCGAAAGGCATGTAAGATGACTTTAAGTGTGCATTACGACTGTGACCTGCGCCTTATAGCCTCTGTGAGGAAAGAAGAGCTGGCCATCAGTAGAACGTTGGCAGAACGTTTGTAGTGCGGTCAGAAACTCCGCAGAAGTTGCTGGTCCCACCTCTACCCAAGTAGGTAATGTGATGTTGCTTCATTGTGAAGCCATATACGCTACTCGAAGATGGTGCACACCTGACTCCGTCGACACGCTAGTAAGGCAAAGTTCGGTCTTGCCGCCCCCGCGAAGGCCACTTCACACCCACGTAAAGGTATCTCTTCATCGCGTCTACTGAATTGTGCACCGGGACAAGTGTCCCCGCCTCCCCCGAGCGTCGAACTCCTTACTGCTAACTTCATAGAGATGCACAAGATGGCGTACGCTGTCACTGCGCCCGCCGGTACACGAAGAAAAGCCACTCCTCACACGGCATATACTATACTCGAAGTCCAGAAGAGAAGCAGCTTAAATTCCGAAAAGGTGGCATCAGATATATAAATATATATATGTATACATTTATAATGTTGTCATAGCCGGTGACCTGCATGCATGCATAGGTATTCATGCGAAATCCCGGGTGACTTGGGCTGCATAGATGTTTTCTTCTACAGAGGGGAAGCACCATTCGTAATTCTTGACGATGGCAGCAGCGCCACGTGTCACACAAGTGTGCACTTTGGTGTTGTCCTGATGAAGGTAGCGACGTAGTCGTAAAGAAACCGCGTAATAACAAGAGTCGACCTGTGGTGGCTTTTACAACCCCTACGATGCGTCAGTTGCTCAGGGGAAGAGGACGACAGCTTTTAGCCTTACCTTCAACTTTCCAAAAAAGGCAGAACATTGCCGCCGCTGTGGAAGGTGAACGACAAGGAGGGAGGCACGGAACAGAACGATAACCGCGGTGTCGGAAGGGACCGCGCACAGTATACATCGGCAGTTGAAAGGAACCCGGGAAGCCGTCAATCGGCGAAGCAGCCTTTTGTGCTACACACGGAGAACGGCGGTGAACAAACCAAAACGACGGTCAAGAAGGTGTGCGCTAGAGGACAAGCAAAACGGTGGCGAAAGGGGAGTTGAATAGCGCTGAATACATCGCAGGAAAAGTATCAAAAGTTGTCTTTAAAGAGAGCAGCAAGGGAGAAGCTACGTCCATAAAAGGGCCTCCAAATTGGCTGCCGTTACTTAAATTCAACTTGTTCACGATGAAAACGACGCTGCTCCTCCAGGGTGAGAGGCACAAATGCAGATTTTTTCTCGTTGGCGTAATGCGTTCCACTCCATGAATGTGCAGCTGCTGGGTTGCGTACCCGTTACTGGTACTTCGTTGCTTGTGAATGATAGAAGTAAGTGAGTGCAAAGTGTGACGTGTACACGGAGGTCTTGTCTTCCATCAGTAAGCACCCACTACCAGCGCATGACCGATTTGACGGGAAAACGCACGTCGGTCACGAATCAGATTCCTTCGGATGCATGTCTGTGTGTTGGTGCAGCTTCGTGCTCAGCCATATCTTTGGTAATCGTGTCTTTCTTCCGGTGCTGTGTGCTCGCCCTCTGTTGAACAGAGCCGCTTGATATCGTAAGAATCAACTTAGATGAAAGAGTCACAGTGAAATGCAGAGGCGATCGCGAGCTTGTCGGAAAACTCCACGTAAGTACGAAGTTGCTTCCTTTTGCGGAGCCTGATAATATACACAAGAAGTTCAAACACTGCTCAGCAGTAAAAATGATATACTTTTACGTAACGCGCTTTTTTAGTCACATTTGTCTGCAGCAGATTCGAACCCCGTGTCAGTGCGTCTGCGTCTAATTGAAACGTGCCCAGATTTCTGTGGGCGACGCCCAGTGCCTGAACCACCACAAGGCACGTCCGCTTGTCATACCGTGGAGTGAATAGCTAAATTGCAGTCCTCTTCGTCTGAACACTGGCTGCGTGTGATGTTTGTGCATGTGCCTTGATTAGGCGTATGATATGCACCTTAACATGGTCCTGGGTGACGTCGAAGAAGTCGCTACGACCGTCACGGTTGACGCTATCACTGGCGACGAGGAAACGAAGGTAATACACCGTACGTGGCAAACGGAGAAGATACGGGACGTACACGTGAAGAGGTTGCCACAAAATTGTCCTAGAACTCGTTCTCATCTGCCAGAGGTACCATCACTGTGCGCTCTTGGCTGTCCTGATTGCATGCATTCCCGTACTCATTGCTGTTTAAAAGGTGGACGAATCAGGACTCTGCCGCACAACTTTGTGTGTACGTTCCGCGACGTGTAGGCGTGCACTGCTTGCTGGGGTTCTGTGCTCTGTGGCATACGAGTTTGTAAGCATATCGGTTAAGGCACGAACGTAAGGGAAATGTGATTTGTGGAGAACTGCGGAGTCTGGTGTGAGTGTTGCTGTGATGTCGTTTATGCGTGAAGAAAACTACACGACGACTGCCACTCATCTTTTTACGAGGCGATGCGATTATCCTCGTGGCGGCAATCACCGGCAACAAATGAAGTAATGTCAACTACAGCGCAGAAACGTGCGGTCACACTGACTGTCAAACAGGATGGAGTTTTCAGTCGAATTTACTTCCTCTCACTGTTGGAACTTGCGTGGCGGAATTGGTGCACAGCGCAGACGCTGCAAGCTTTGGTTACATGGACAGACGATACTACTTCTCGGCAGTCACCCCTTTGTGGCTCCTTCCCGGCGCCTAGCCGTGCGTTCCTTCCGCTGTTGAAACCCCGTCAGACCGTACATGGACAAATTGACGTGACTCCTTCGCGTCAGCTGACATGTTCTGAGCGTGCGTGCCCGAACTTGAAGCTGCTTCTTCCGTTGATGTGGAATTTCATGGATGGAAGTGCTGTGCGATGCACGTTAACAGACGCTGCATGGGGCGAAACACACTGCTCGCGGTGATTGGAATCTGGACCCTACACGCCAGACACAACTCTATTGTGTCTGTACTCGGCAATCTTTGCCATCGAGAGTGTTTTCAAATCATCAGTTACCACTGCCCCATCGATGACTTCTTAACTAAGTTCTTGTCTTTTTGCCATTGAGTTTTTTAACAACCACACGAGACACAACGGTAGAAGGATACTTGCGAAGCGTGGTAACCTACATCAGCAGTCGAAGTCAGAAGAGATCTGCAACAGACGGTAGACAAGCCCAAGGGCTTGCCGCAGCTATCCTGACAGAACTAAAGGTCTGCGTATAGATTACAAGTATGAGTTGTGTTGTTACAGACATCTCCGACGCCTGCCTGCTAATAATAAGAAGGATATTTGCCTGGAGCTCATTTTCGGCGGCAGCAGTGTAGAAGCTCTCAGCAGTGAGCATTCGCTGTGCGCACAGTGGGTGATCCTACCGTTGCTGTCAAAACTGTGGACCTGGCATATGACAAGGCTCCACAGTTCCATCTTGGCTTCCCGCGGGACTGAGCGGAGCACCATTACTCTAACCTCGAAAATGGGACACGCATCTGCGGGTTACTATACAGGTTGGACAGCGCCACTAACGAGGCGTCGATATATGGGGAATTGTAGAATTCAGTAATGCGACACATGCACCACGTAAAATCATACAGCTGCTCTCAACTCTTCAGCTACACAATTACCACAGAATTTTCGAGCGCATATCATGCGGGCGGGCAGCAGTGCATCACTTAGACGTTTCATTCTTCGCTTCTACAGTGACGGCAGTTAATAAATCTGTCGCGGCACGATCGGTTTTATGGTTGTCACGCGAATGAACTTTCCCTATACACATCATGTATGTACAAAATACACACCGGGTGCAGGTCATCTGTTACATCAAAGAGGCGTCCACGTCGTGGGCACTGCATTTCCTCCGTCACAATAGCGTGAGCAGAATGTAGGAGTACGGGAGGCACGCGCGAACGAACAATTCCTCAGAAAACGCTGTGACACTGCGCGCAGCACACATCGATAGTGCGGCGTTGTGTTGTGACACTGTAGCTGCCGCACGAAGAAGGATAAAACATGTCCTTTCTCGCTCTCGCCCGCCCTAATTCCGCTTGTCTCCCTTAGAGCACGACTATGTTTTGCGACAGTTTTGTTGCCGTGTGAGTCCGAAAAAAAGCCGTTGGCCTCCCATTAGAGATGGCCACGATTTCTTCGTATCTCCCAAATTTTGCAGCACAATACTTGCGATTTGTGTGTATATATACGTGTACCTCGGTAGCGCAGGAAGTGGTCCGTCAAAAAAGTACTTCTATTGCTGTTGTTGCCAAGATGAGATCTTCGGACGAGGGTCAACTAAGCCGTGTTGACCCTCCTAAGGCTGACGTATCCTTGTGGGAAGTTCAGGTAACCTTGGCCCTGCTGGCACACCGGAAGGAGTGCGCGTAACAAACTTACACTCAGAGACATTCGGGCTGGTTAGGGCACCGTACTGTGGCATGAGTGCGTCAGAAAGCACCGCGAAGCATTTGCCCACGTTGTGACTGATACTGGTTGGAACGTAAGAGCACGGCCGTATCAAAAACGTGTTACAATCCACCGACTGGGGGTGTTCACATCCACACACTCGGCGTATGCTGCAGGCATTCGAGGTTGTGCAACTAACGTGCTCAGCAGGAAAGCGGTTTCGAGGACTACGTTCTTTCGATCACTGCGATTCGCCGCAGATCACCGATGACGACTGCAGATGTCGACTTTGCAGGAAGACTTTGACAATGGAATCATTGAGAACAGACCAGCAATTGGATGCAGCAGCTAGCCAGGTGACTTGCTGATGTATTTAGTTTTCCTGCAGTAAAGCACAATGCGCGCCACACGCTGTTGGACACTGCTAATTGTTCCAGCTGATGTCAGGTGTGTCGGAATCTCTTCCACCACCTTGAAAACATCCATGTATACTACGTACGTACATAAACCTCCACACGAATGCCGCACGTGCAGATCTACACGTAAACGCACGCTCATTATGTTCTTGACCGCGGTACTAGCTTGAAGATTGTCATCAAGAGACTGTTTCGTGTTTTTAGGGTTTCCGCGTGCGATTCGCGAAGCCCATCAGAGTCTCACACGTATGCGGTTAACATCTTGTGTGCCTCCGCGCGTGATCTACAATTCACTTACAGACGTTTCACGCCGGTGGCTCCCGTGGATTCGGTATAAGCGCATGTCTCCACCTGCCCTTTCTGCGTGTCTCCGTCCTGATGTTACCAACAACATGGTAAATCTTCCGACGGTTACCCGTCCTTGCGAGAGTCGTACCCCGATTCTTGAGCGAGGTTGTGACAAATGAAAAAGGCCTGAACAATTACGTCTCCTTTCTACACGACGTACGACTCCAAGTCGACTGTACAAGTTGCGCGTGGTACGCCATGCCCACGTGTCTACTTGGGATTCGCACATGCTTCCCCTCGCGTGCCACTCTGGTCGCTGTAGTTATTAGCAGATTGCTTCGTCCATCCTTTCATTCCTCTAAGCATAAGAGGCCTTGGGATAAAGTGCTGCCAAACGGCGTTAAATGGATTTCGACAGGTTCACACAGCCAAATGAGCGTATATTTGTCGCCCGCAGCTCTGCGGCACATTCTTAACTAGCCTCAGGGCGCTCCGCGTATAGCGTAATATCCAACGGGGTGCTGAAATTCCAACCGAGGACACACACGCCGGATCATCCGCAAACACACACGAGGTCGCTCTCGGGGTTGCCCCCACTTCACTGCTTTGTGTTGTTCCCGCCCACCTCTCGCGACCTCCCTGGACACGCCGCATGTCGTCAACCCCACAGACTACTCACAATCTTACAGCCACTGTTGCTGGAAGCTTCAGCGTACTTTCCCTCGTGTCTGTTTATTCTACGGTCATGTCCGCCTCTTCGCGGCAGGCTGCGCCTGCCGGGTGCATTCCCTAGATTTGGCGTGCTAAAACCAACACGAGAGAGCAGCGGTAACCGAACATCAGGAGCCCGCTTCATTCGCAGAGCTTCTGCGTCTTGAGTAGTTCGTTCTTCAACCAATAAAAAACGTGAATAGTGGGTTTTGGGTGGCTTGTTGAAACCCTACAAGGCAATTTCTACTTCGGAAGCACGTGTCATAGGAGGGAGACTGTTGCGGGTGGATGCGTCACCAGCGGACCACGTTCCTCCGATAGCAACTAGAATCTGTCCCGGCGTTGTTTCCACAGGCTTCGACGTAAGGTACCGCTGGCTATCATGCTTCCCTAGGAAGCTGCCTTCTTTCAGGTAGACTGAGCAGGCCCGAGACTCTGCCTGTGTACGGATTGGGCTGCACAGTAGCTCCACCGGTTCATGGGAATGCTAGCTACTACAGGACGTCTACAATGTTTGGTGGCCCACCTTCTACGCGAACAGCGTGTGCTGTGCAGTGACAGTCTTCATCCTTCCAGGTAGAGACGCAGGTATTCAGAGTGTGCAGAACGGGGAAAACAGTTACGGCCCCAGAATACGTGCACGTAAACGACGTGTGCGTTATAGCACAGTGTCCTGTCTACACATACGCTTGTGCACTCGACTGAGAGCTCAATGACCCAGACACAGGTGCGGTGGGCTGGTGCTTTTACTCCTTCAGCGGTCACAGCATCTGCCTTCGGTTCTTTAAGCCTCGTGGGTCCTGATTGGTGGGGTTGACTGTCGCAGGGCAGGCATTTACCAGAGCTTGTCAGCTTTTGTCACTTCTTAGCCTTCGTTTGACCGTGTCGTTACGTTGGTGAACTGTGTGTGGGCGCTGGGGCTCTCCGTCGACTAGATGCACCTACTTTTTACAGAACTACTACCGGAGAAATGACAGATTGGACAGCGGCCCTGCACTGCATCCCGTGCGTCGGTGGCAATGATGCGGTTTTGAGTACAAAAGTCTTTTCATCAACTCGTCAGGAAGGGGAACACTGTCTAACGTTCCCTGCTCAGGCGCTTTCGTCCCCTGGCCCTGTGCCGGTTTCTTATTCTCTCGTCTTCGTGGTCCACGCCCACCGCTGAGGGTGTGCAGTGGCGACTTCTGTTGCTCGTGTTTCTCACTTCTACGCCGGCTGCCACGTAGCACGCGGGATGCGCCTCTGTCGCCGCCGCTCCTGTTCCCAACTTGAGACGGCCGCCGTTGGGGCCTTTCTTTTACAGCTGCTTACGTGACGATGCTGCTGATCTTGTAGGATGGGCTTCGCGCAGCCGGTCCTCTGCTACGGCAGCAGCGTTCGGTCCTCAGGGTCTGCTGCTGCCGTTCGCCGGCGCTGATGCTGACTGCGGGGAAGCCGAGCTGCTGCCGCGTTGCTCCCGAAGCGGGCCAGTGTAACAGGTAATTTTGGCGAATGAGCTTCTATCTCCGGGACTATTCGCTGCTTTCATGTGCGGACTTACTTTTGGATGCAAGATCCCGGGGAGGGTTTTTTGCGAGGATTCATTCTGCACGAGACCGACCGGGCGCCTTCGTGTATGCGCTGGTGCAGTAGCAACGCGCGGAGCAGCTTCGCGGCCCCTTGCGACCACGCGCGGGGCTAAGCTGTTGCTGACCTCCTTACGTGTGCGGCAGGCAGCCGGATGGACGTGCAAGCGCAATGTGGCGCGCCGACGTCACTGTTGGTGCTCTGTGTTGTACGTTGCTCCTGGTATTGCGCCTGGTGATGTTGCTGTCCGCTCGTGCTCTTGCAGTGTTGTGCTCCACTTCGGGACGCTGCTGTGCTGCGCGTGTGACGCCATTGCAGGGGTGTCGGTGGCGGTCGCAAGCCGTGTCCGTTCTCTTGTCTCAGGCGCCTCCCACGCATTTTATTCTTTGGTCCCGACAGCATGGCGTTTTGCTTCTCTGTAGAGACCATCCCGAAGCTGAGAGTCTCGCACCCTAGGAAAAGGGAGACGCGTCCGCTGCTATGCGGCAATCCGTGTGTTCTGGTGCTGGGCTGACGTGGCATACTGTCTGAATCTGTGCAACTGCCGAACGCGCGCAAATGTGCGGAAGTAGAGTTGTGCTGTCCCGTTCCCTCGGCCCAAGCGGCCGTGCAGCAGCCATAGCCACCTGTTCTCGCACCGAAGATCTACGTCACTGCACACAATTGTTTCCAAGTATTTGTGTAAGGTCGCCTCCGCAGATGCTGCCAACCGCCTGAGAAAGAGTCAACCGCGCAGCCGCCGTGGCCACGAGCACCGGGGCCACTATCTCCGTGGCCAGCGCGCCTGCGTACCAGACGATTTTCTCTGCATCCACCTTCTCGTTTTGCCCACCTTCTCATTCCATTGTCACTGTTGTGCGTTATGTCTACGCTCGTACACGTCTGGGTCCTGGTTGAGGATGTCCTTGCGTGGTTAACCGTAGTCTTACCGTTTGTGTGCTGGGATCAAAAACAGCCTTTCCTCTAAGCACAAGCGGATGCCGCTTTTTACGCCGTGTAAACTATCGCCCCGACAGCAACCACTTGACTGTATCGGACACCTGCGTGTACGCAGAGAGCGGTGGGTCCAGCGGGAGGCGGACAACAGAAGGTACTTGGCTCGTTCGTTGAGGAGCTGCCATACCCGTCGTCAAATGGTTTTGCGTCGCCAAGTCATCTCACCTCTTTACTCACAGAAATCAATATACATACCAAGGTAGGTTTACGGTCAACTCTGCGCACACTTAGCGTTGGACAAATACTCAACATATATCTCACAGAAACACCAGTCCGTCTTCCAGCTCCAGTATATCGACGCGCTGCCACGTGGTTGTAGCTACTAGATAATCCGCTTGGGTTGCCTGCGCCTTGCTCGGTCTCTTGGAGACCTTCTATCTTTGCCCGTGTTCTGGTATCGATTTCTTAAGTACGTGCGTAGAACTAGCGTGATCTACAGTCACTCCAGATGGCCGAAAGTGTGTGTACTTTTTGGGCTGACCTGGACAAAAAGGCGTACGCTCCGTAAGGGGGCCGTCCCTAAGATTCACGTAACATGCATGCCACCCAGCTTTACGGCCGTACATCTAGTCAGGTTTCGCTTATAATAAGCACTGGGACGCAAATGAGATCGCGCGTACAGATGTGTGCGTACGGTAAAGTACCACACGCACAGTATTATGCGAAACGTCAACCACCTCGGTGAAGGGTATTCTCCACCACGGCAGTTCACGGATAAGTGCATGTATACATAAGTTGAGTGGCAGCTTATTTTTTCCTTTCACCTTGTTGGTGACTTTTCCCATTGCTGATATGTCGTAGTCATCGTGCCGGTTGCCGTCCTGGGACTCTTTTCCTGTAGTCGTACACTTTCGCCCTGTCGCCGTGCAGCGGGTGCGCACAAGAACAAAAATTTTCGCGTCAAGCCTGTGCAGCCTTAATTCTCACCGGCGTGAACACGGTGCATACACAGGTAGCGTGCTTCTTTCCGAGTACAGGAGCATTCAGCTACCCTTATATTGGTACAGTACACGCAGACTGTTAGAACGCGGCGTCTACATATATGGACGAGAAGTAGACCGTAGCGCATCCTGTCAACTGCAACTAAAGCCGCGAACGCCCTAACTGGTGCCCTGAAACTTCACGACTTCTCCGTAGATGCCACCGCTAGAGCATAACGGGTAGCGTGTGCAGGGCCTCATTGACCGTCCGCAGTTCGACGCAACGTGACGGTTCTTCATCAAAATAAAACTGTCGTGCATTCCAGCAACGTGTGCGTGGATGTGTGGCGCTGGCCGAACCTACGCAGGGTGCCGAGAAGCCAAGAGTAGCTGCACAGCACCGAGGAAAAGCTCTCCTGCTTGAAGGCCACGTGCGGGTGGGTGTCCGACTCAGGGTGTCCTCACCCAGTACACCGAGGAGCCCTTACTGTGAGCGATATTTCTACGCTATTGCCTAGTTTCTGTATGAGCTCGCTGCTTGCAGGTCGAGATTGCAAACCCCCGCGGGCACTTGTCCTGCGAGACATGTCGACAGCTGCAGAAGAACTTTGACATTGTAACGGTCTCTGTAGGAAAGTCTGACGAAGTACTTGGTGCTGACAGTGAGCAGCTCCTTAGGCTGTTCAGCAAAAGGAGGGGCCAATAAGATGTTTCAGCAAAATCGAAGCAGCAGGCTTGGCACCGTATCAACATTCAAGACGGGGGCCATGCTGCGGTCACACTGTGCGGGGTGCGCTGTTGCTGCTGCAGCACAATCGAAGATTTGTTGACAGCCGTACAATACAACGACGACAGCACCTGACGAATCCCTTGCAGGAATTCAGCAGTCAATGATTCTTTTGTTTTACACAAACTGATGGTGTACGCGTTCGCTACGCTATGCGCGCGAGCGAAAAGAGCACCTCGGACACCTGCTGTCTGAGGAATTTCCTCGAACTTGGAAGGCACCAACGCTGCGCCATCCTCATATGGCAGGAGGCCAGGAGCTTTCTCCAGCTGTAGCGCCCTCATGCAATACGATCGCCCTGCGTAGCGCAGGGTCAGAAGGCAGCAATCAGACTGGAAAAGTTGGCCAAAGTGACACCATCCGAAACAATCAGCAGGAGTGAGCCGCTATCATTGCTGCTGCGCTTGGCTGTAGCGCGCAGCGGACCGTTATGTGCAGCGAATCACTAAGTGCGTCCGTAGATTGTTGTGCCGTGCCTTGCTGGGGTGGCCTATCATTTGTGTCGGCGAAGTTGACTGACACAGGTCTTCTGACTGCTTTGAACCCCGGACGTATATCCCGGTGGCTTGGAATCTGCTCACTGTGCGTGCTGCTTACGTGCACTGTTGACTTGCTCATTGTGGGTTACGCTGTAGTGTGGGCGTCGGTGGTGTGGGTGATGTATCCTATTCTGAGGAATTCTCTCCTGTGTTACTTCTGGAAGGGAGTACTATAGCGTGAACTGCGCCAGGGTTGGACTTTTCGTGTGTGCTTCTATCTGTGCTGTTGATGAGCTGCATATGCGGAAGCCGTATCGAGTTCGACACACGAGATGTCGGCCGCAGAAGAAGGCGCAGCCGCTGCGAGGGTGCGGGGAAACCCAGTAGCCGTAACAGGTGCAGCAGAAGCAACGCCCTCCCGAGTCGTGGATCCTGCGTCCGCGGTCGCGCAGGTGGCGGCCGGGTCCTCTCCGTCAAAAGCAAACAGTGCAGATAAGGCGTCTGCTGTTGCTGGACTCCTGGATAGGTGGCCGAGTTCGGCTGCAGCGCTTCTGGCGCAAACGATGACGTGTCCAGACGTCTCGAAAAACAGCAACACACAGGCGGGGAGGGTCTCTGTGACTGGACCACTTCATGGCTGCGGCCAGTCTGATCTTGGTGTCTCACCTTCAATGCTGAATCTCTTGCAGAGTGGAGCTTTCATGCACGCACATCCCTCGTCCCTGCTGTCAGCACCACAGGGACAAGCGGCAGCTGCAGCACTAATGTCCCAGGGCTGCACACCTGGTTCTTTGAGCGCGGCAGACGCAGCAACAGTACCGGCACATCTCTCAAGTTTCCCCGGTACCGACTTTTGGGGGGTCTCTGCACTAAGTGCTGTGTCTGCCACATCTCCACCGTTTCTCACGAATGCTGCTGCTGCAAGTCTCCTCACAGCAGCGAACGTAGGCAGCACAGGTCTCGGGTGCTGTTTTCCTGATAAACTGCCGTCTGCGCCTGCACGTGAGCAACCGCAGCGGGTGCGCCTCCCGCAACAGCGCCAGCAGCAGCAGCAGCCTCTACTTCCGGGTCAACACGTGCAGCACCAGCCTGGCTGCTCCCCGCAAGATCAGCAGCTGCTCTCCATCTCGCCTCTCCTGATGATGATGCCGCCTGGTGGTTCTGCCCCGGACCCTTCAGCGTCCGGCGGACGTGTCACGGGAGGTGCTGGGGAGGAGCCGCAGCCGTCCACCGGAAGTATCCCGGGAGGCGGGTCTGCCACCGTCTCAAGGGAAACGCTGCCAAAAGTGGTGGGGGTGAGATACGACAAGGTGAATAAAACGTGGAGGGCATCCTGGTATGACCCACAGTCCAAACGCCGCGTTGAACGGAAATTCAGCGTCAACAAGCTTGGATTTATCAACGCCTACAATCTAGCCACAGGTAAGAACAAGGGGAGCCGTATAGCGTGTAGAACGCCATGTACCGACAACTAGAAACGGAAATGACAGGCTGCACTCGCCCCTGAGATTACCCTAGGTGAGGCAAGAAGTAACAGGGTAAGACAGTGGGCGGTGCAAGATTCAAATCACTGAGGTAAATGAGAGAACGAAACGACAGTTCAGGAAGTGATCAGCAGCAGGATCTGCAGGAGGCGAGGAAAAAAGACCCGGCGGGGTCATAAATCTTCTTCTCAAGGCCTCCAGGATAGCCAGATGTGATGCTACCAGTAAAGCGTACACGCGCTTGTGATAAGCCGCCTTGCATACTGCAAACAGTGAGCACCTCCTGAACCATATAAATGCATAACTGCTTCCCCTGTAGCTATAGGTAGGAGTATCACTTGCACAGCCGCTATTATAAAGAGACTGTGTTGCCGTTGATTACCTCCGTACGTACAAAATACGGAGAAGATGAAAACGAAGACCTGAGGCTGCCGGACAACCAAGAAAATCTCCTTGCAACTAAAAACTTGCGGGGCAGGGAACTAAGAATAGAGTTTGAAGCGCGGGTCTCCTGTACGGTGGCTCTCTGTCGTTGCAACGAAGCAATGCGTGCGTACCTATTTGAAGTCCGTGTCGATCTGGCGAGGCCTCCTGACGCAGACGTGTGAATGGTCTGAGCTTCCCCTCGTACGTTGTAAATAAGGGCAAGTACGCACGAGCCGCAGCAAAGGCTGCGTCCCCTAAGGGAGTGGGTGCGCTGATGCTGGGCACAGAGATGGTCAGAGCAAGTGCAACTATCCGAGATCATGTGCAACGCTGCCTTGACTTTATTGCAGAATGCCGGAAACTACAAGAGAAGAAGCTGGGACTGCGCGACCGAAGCGGGCGCAAGCAAAATCAGCAGCAGTCTGAGTCACCGGCGGCGTCGGCGGCAATGCAACAGATAACGAGCCCCACTGCGCGTGCTGCGCTGACCGGCGCCACGTTCCCACGTTTCGACGTAAGTTGGTGACACGTGGAAGTGTTACGACCGCGTCAAAAGCCGCTCGCGAAGTAGCTTGACCACTGCGGACCTTTGGAGAGGAAACCGCTACATTCATTCTCCTCCTTCACTTCAACGTGCCACTACTGCTGTGACTGCTCCTAGTGCTATACTAATTCCACCGGCAAGAGTCCGCGAGAAAATAAGTCCAGGACCTCTAAATGCCGCTGTCCGCCTAATTTAGTGCTAGTGAGTCACCGAGTGTGCCTCTACCTGTCTCACTCAACGCCGCGTAGTCGACCGCAGGAGGCAGTACAGGTGTGCTGCACGTAGGAGACTGGAAGCCGGTGGTAGTAGAGCACAACAAATGCTGCAACAACCACGCAGAACAGGAGAACGACGCACCCGTAACTGCGATCCGCGCAAAACGCAAAAGTTTAGTTCACGCGTGGACAGGAAAGCTTACTTCACGGGTCCGTCGAGCCCAAGGCTAAGAGCCAGCGAAGTTACAAGAGGAGTTTCAGACACGCTGCAAATGCCTGCGAACACAGCGAAACAACGTCTAAAAGATGTGTACTGCTAGCACAACTTTAGGTCGTTTTCCTTTCGATGTGCTTTGCTTTGTTTTTATGTACCACTCGCGAGCCGTGGTTCTGCGTCATCCCACAGAAACCCCGCGCACAGAAGAGTTCTGTGGGCACTCAAACACGCTGGTGCTGCGTTGCTTGCTGCTGTGCGTTGCTTGACAGCTTCATTCGAGCTCCGCTGCGGCTGCCGCGTGGGAAGCCACCGCGTCCACCGTTTCCCCTCATATGGACTTAAGTCTCCTGGGGCCCTCTTTGAAGGCGTTTAGCAGCTCTACCACCTCCAGCAGCTCCAGCAGCAGCAGCCTAAGTATGCCTGGGGCGCAGGCGGCCGCCCTGCTGCCTGTGGAGTCGCTGCTTAGCTTCACCGATCAGCAGCAGCAACAGCTGCAGCACCAGCACCAGCTTCAGCAGCAACACCAGCTTCAGCAGCAGCACCAGCTTCAGCAGCAGCAGCTGCGACAGCAGGCATGCCTCCAGCAGCCTTTGGGAGAAGCGACTGTCGAAGGACAACAGCTGCAGCACGTTGGCGCCTGCCCCGATCAGGCGTCCGTCACCCCCGCACGCGCAGCATCGGACAGCAGCTATTTACAACAAAGCCTTGCTAGTGCAGCAGAAGCAGAGCGACGAGCAGAGAAAGCAGTAGCTCCTGCTGCTGCGCTGAGTGGCTCAACGGTGCTCTCTGGGCCGTTGTCAGTGCTGTCTCCGCACCTCTTCGACCTTGGCGCTTCGCGCCAGCAGCAGCAGCAGCAACGAAGTGGGGAAGCGTATGCTGCACATCACGCTGCGGCGCTGAGACGCAGCTTTCAGGCGTTTGAAGGGGAAAACCTGTTCATATCTGGCGGCAGCAGCAGCAGTGGTCAACAGCTTTCGCAGCGGAATTCCCACCATGAAACTTCTGCCCGTCAAACGCAGTCATTCTACTACGGGGCTGAGGGCCACGTTACAAATGTAAAAATGCCTGCTGAATCGCCGTCGACCCCGCAGGCAGCTGCAGTGCCTTCGGAGGGACCTGCACCGTGCGCCACGCCCCTTAGCGGCAGGCGGGGGGACGGCGAAAGAACTGCTCCGGCACCGGCGACGGAATTTAAAGGCAGTTCGAGGAACAGCCATGAACACAGAAAATCGTTTGCCGAGAGAGACGGCCACGACAGTAGTTTGCCTGTGAAGACGACGGCTGACACTTCACTTTGGGAGGAAAGGGTGTCAAGGGGCGAGAAGCGACGACTGGAGCAGATAACGCCACCCCACCAGCGAAGAACCACTGCCCGCTTGACCGCCGGCAGCACCCATTCCCCCGGTAGCACACCGGAGATTTCTGTAGTGTTGCAGCAGCACGAGAAGCAGCGACACGTCAGCCAAGTTCAACCGTCTGCAGAAGGTGGTGGCCAGGATCAGGCCAATTTTCAGCCCCACGAGAAGAATGTAACGAACGCCGCGTCGGAAAGCCGATTGAGCATCTCCTTCGGTGCAGGTACACTGCACGTAGGGGATGCAAGCCAGCCAACGAAATGTCAGGAAGAAGGCGGCGTGCAAGAGACTGCGACATACGTGGGACCGTCTGACTGTTTTGTTGCTTCCTTCTCACCTGATGCAGCTCCCCCATCCAGCACGCACTCGCACAGCTCTGGGGCTCCCGGCTACAGGCTGCCCAACAGAAGAAGCGACAGCACTGCGAAGAGCAGACGCAGCACTCCCCGCGACAGCAACTCGTACCAGGCTGCTACTGCCGGTGCCACTCGAACGGCATTTTCCGAGAGTCACGACGCGAACTGGGCACTGCAGGATGAGACCTCTACTTGCAGACATCGTGAAATTCTTGCAGATAAGACCGCATGCGGATCTGCTGCACTGCCGAAATACACCTGCGTCGGTCGCACTGACGGGCACTTGCAGCTGGAGCAGCACCAGGGGGTCGACTTCCCTGCCGGTGAAGCTGTGGAGGAGCCGGCAAACGTCGAGAGCCTTCCAAGTCCAGTGGAGAACACCCAAGGAAGCGCAGCTGCGAAGAACGGAAGAAACAATCGAACAGCCGGTCTTTCGTCGGATGACAAGAAGGCCGCCTACAGTCGACAGCTGCGGGCTGCAACTCAACAGTGCCTCGCAGGCGAGCAGCAACGCGCAGCCGTGGGGAGGGACACCAAGATGAGGAACGACGAAGACGCGGTCTGCGGATCGGCAAGGCAGACAAAGAGTAACCACCAAGAAGCCCAACAGTGCGTGAAAACAAACGACCCTCCCCCAAGGCAAGCTTACGCAGTAATCCTTGCGTGACAGCAGGAACACCTTCATCAGGGTGACTTCGGTACGAAGTAAAGTAAAGTGACACGGCCTATTCAAAGTGACGACACCTTGATAAGTCTCGGAGATGTAGAGGAAAGGAGACGGTGCTGCTGGTGCGTGTGCTAGGGTGGTGCAAGAGGTGAAGCAGATAACGGCTGCAGCTTTAATGCGACGGAAGTCTACATCGCGTGCATGGCTGCCGGTTAAACACTCGCCAGATGGCTCCTATTTTTTGAGTATTAATAAGGAGTGAACATAAGGAGACGCTAGAATTCAGAGGACTGGAAGGACGATTTCTAATACTAGCAACTGCAAACTTGTAAGGGATCCTCGACGACAGATAACACACTCCTCCGCAAGAGAGCAGAAGAGCGGATCACGCAGTGTAGCTGTTGCACTTGGCAACAATTTAGGGCCAGAAACCACACGTAGGCTACGCCCACGTACACACACACATACAGACTGACCCACCCTCTCAAGCTTCCCCCCACACACATATGTGGTAACAGATATGCTGACTGAAAGAGATTGTTCAATATAGAAAGTGTTTCATAGGGTCTTACTGTAGCCTGTATGAGCACAATTGCGCCACGTGCCCGTTGTTTCATCTGGAGCTGCTGTCGCTGTGGTTCGCCCTATACTCTGTGTTACGCCAGGTACTATCTTTGCTGATATTTCGCGCCCTCTATACGCTGTGGTTGCTACAACTTTTTGACTTGACATCTAGTAGTGGTGACCCGAGGATTTCGGATATCACTAGTGCTGCTGCTTGAGTGTTGCTGTTAGAAGCAATGCTAGTTCTTCTGTTCCTGCCACTGCTGCAACCCCGGAAGCATCAGGTCTTCGAGGGCCTCGAGCTTGATACACCTGCGGATGCAGGGCTGTGTTTTCTTCGTGTCAGAGCTATCTAACGACTGCTAGTCCTTCTACAATCTTGGCTAGTGTTTCGGGCCCTCTACTTGCTAGTATCACTACACCGGTTAGATGTGTCCCTCTGCTACATTTGCTACTGTTTCGGGCCCTCTGTTCGGTAGTACTGTTGCAACGGGTGGGCCTGCCACGTCCTAGTGCCACTACTAGGCCTTCTGATACTACGGCTGCTGCTCGAAAGTTGCTGCTGTTAGCAGTGCTACTTCTTTTCCTCGTACCGCTGCTGCGACTCCAAAAGTTTTCGGTCCTTCAGGCCCTCGCAACTGAGGCGCCTGCAAACGCAGGGATATTTTCTTTTGGTGTCGGAAATATCTACTGTATGCAAACCCCTCTTTGTTAACGCTCGTTATCTCCGTATTTTCACTACCCTACTTGCCGATCAAGATAAGCAGTACATCTTGCAGTTCATCTGCCGTTCTGATCGAAGGAGATGATGTCTGTGTGTGCGTCAGACAGCAAGCCGTTTGCACGACCGGCGTGCTCCGGTCGCAAGAGCGTGGCAGAGAAGATGTGCAGGCGCGGGAAG
The DNA here is from genome assembly GCA_000727475.1 of Sarcocystis neurona. NCBI lineage: Eukaryota > Apicomplexa > Conoidasida > Eucoccidiorida > Sarcocystidae > Sarcocystis > Sarcocystis neurona. Next base: position 1,499,800 of record KL647312.1, on the reverse strand, counting down.
AAGGGATGCCTCCTCCAGGTGTGGGTGCCGGCCTGCAGCAGAGCTACACAGGAAATGCAGCGTCTCCTCCTCCACGCCGGAAGAAGCAAGAAGGTCTTCTCTCCGCGGCCTCCTTCTTCGTACCCTCCTCGCCGCTGGGAGGATCGCCTTTCTCTCTCGCCGCCTACGCCCTCACCACAGCTGCGGGTGCAAACGATGCGAACGGACGCGTCGGAAGGTAAAGTGGTACCTCGCTGTACACAGGCGTGCGCACGTGTGGGTAGTTTGTCGTGTGCTGCTCTGGCTATAAGGACTACAACTCGAAACACATCTACTGCCGGCAACTGTACGTATATAAGCACAGCTGTCTACGCGGTGAACCTGCGGATGTGTACAAACGTATTTTACGCGTAACAGCACGTCAGGCATAGGTATAGCGTGCTTTGTTTGTGGCTAATTTATAGCGTTGGACACGTTTTGAGCCCTGCAAAGCCTGTTAGCGTTGTCTAGGTGTTTGGAGCGCTCAAGGTTATGATATTCGTATAACTCTTCAAGTAACACGTATTCTTAGAACCGAGGTGCTACGCCATCCTCTTTGTGGCACACAGTACGCGTGTGCGTCGCCACACTGCTTAGAAGTATGTATGTCTAGAAGCATCCAGTTATCGAAGCATAGCATTGTATGTCTATATACAGGTGCTGCTTCGGTCCCGTCTAGATGCAGACCTAAGGCATCTTTTTTGAGGATACCGACTGTTCTCACGCTCACAGTGTCGTCGGCTTTAAAAGTGCAGTGTAGCGCGTGGGGGAAGCGCACTTATGTAACAGTAAGCTGTCCTGACGCTGTTTTCTAGTGCTGGCTTTGTGAGGTCGCCGCCAGTATTGGGGACCGGCATGGGAGCACTGCTGCTGAGAGACAATTTCCCAGGTGTACGAAAACATAAAAAAAGAGAAGCAGAAGTCCCTGTAAGTTTGATGAGGAGAGAATTTCTAGTACAAGACGCAACCCCATATCTCTGTTACTTTTCGTGAGTCTCCCCGAATTCCTTGTAACACGCGCATGACGGCAGTTGTGGACAGGTGTCAGTGTTTCCCAGCTGTGTCTATTGTAGTAACGAGTGACCTCCCAAAAAGTCCGACTACGGACGAGTGTCTGCCTTATGAATATGATGTGCTCGACCTTCTCGCGCTCAGAAAGAACCGCCTGCGACCCACGGATGCATCGAGAGGTCGCCTGTGGTCGTTGTCCTCAAGAATTTGTTGGAGCGTTTACACTTTAGCGTATGTACTTCACTACTCACAGTACGGCACACTTCACGTCCTAGGTGCTTTACGAACATACAAGAGGGAAACCACTGCAACAACCATACATCTTATCGTACGATTACCAAGCACCGTTGTGGATGTTTACTTTCTTCGCAGACGCAACAGTCTCTCCTCGTTTTCAAACTTATTTTCCGAGGATCGCGTGCGGTACGGGCAAAGAGGGATTTTCCCTCCCGTCTGCGGCAGCGCAGTGGACTGCTCTTGCGATCGCCCTTGTCCGGTGCTGCAGGTGCGTCGAAACAGAACCTCAATTTTCTGATCTTTCCGTGAACCTTCTAGTTCACGTCGTACATATATCGATGTGCACATACAGGTATATATAGATATAAATAAGTTGTTTCAGGTATCGTCGTGGGGAGGACAGTGTGTGTAGCGACTCTTTTTGTTGGACTGGGACGTCGTCCCCTTGGCAGGCTTCTATCCGTGCAGCTTTGACATTACCACGCCGCTCATGTATTTTCTTGCCGGCTTGCAGTGCGACAGGTGTTGATGACTTTGTGCTACGAAGCAGCACGAAACTCTCATCAGCGCGGCGGCTGCGCGTTTGGCGCAGGGCGCTTGCCTTAAAATACTTACCAGACGACACGAGCGCTTACGTACGTGTCTTAACTGTTTCAAAGCAGAAGTTCATCAAAGGAAGATGGTTCAGGTGTGCTGAGAAGCCGAGCTGTAACCCAAGCTGTTGGATTTTCTGGAACCGACACACGGCGCGAGTCATCCACACATCTGTGAAGTTGTGCGCAAACTTACACGTCTGCGTACTCGTGGATTGTGAGCGCGATGCGGGCAACGGCCCCCAGTGCTGCGTCAATATCGAATATTGATGTGGCGGTGTGGACAAGTGAGTGTGCGTGGGAAACAGTCTACGCTGCACTGCGTACCTTGTTTCTGGCGGTTCAGGAGGCCGGGGCTGGTGGCGCCGCATTAATGACTCGGTGCAGAGGTGGCTGGTGCGGCTGCCGGGCGAGCTGCGGATATAAAAGTAACTTTTGGCAGAAGTCTGCACGGCGAGGATGGCAACAGCTTTCTGAGCTTAAGAATGAGAAACGCGGGCAGCCAGTGTGCGGCACGTTGTCAATCGTCGCCCGTACAGAAGCAAAGCGCTTCGCGCCTCTGCGATTGCCTAAACAGCTGCCCCGGGTACAGCACCCATCTGACAAGGAGAAGCGCGGAGAAGACGAGGAGCTTCACGCCACCAAATGGCACGGGGAAGAGTGCTGGCTTCCCGAAGGCGCCGGCGCGTCTCGTGAAGACGCCGACGTCTCCCCGTCTGCCTCTCCACACGACTGCACCAAGGCGTCGAAGTCGACAGCGGCGACTGGAGAGGCGTGCCACTACGGTGACGCAGCACTTGGGAGAGAAATTGAAGTCCTCGGAAAAGGAGAAAAGAACACACGGAAACAGAACGGTTCGAAAGAGGTTCTGGCGCTCGTGAAGGAGCTGCTTCTGCTGCTGTTGCAGTCGCTGCAGGAAGCTCTCACTTCCCTCTGCAGACGTCGCGGAGCAACTGGCCACGAGCAATGTGAAATAGACGCACTCGCAGACCACACTGGCGGCAACGAGAAGCGGGGAGATGGGTGGACTCGACGCTTGAAAACCAGCTCTGCCTCCTTTAGACCATCGTCCGAGGTGGCAGACAGCAGCAGCAACAGCAGTACGTGTGACTCCGATAGCGCAGCGACTGAAACGTCTTCAAGTGATGGAAGCAGCTCGATGACCAACAAGGAGGCTCTTGAGTGTGTTGCTGCTGTGGAGAGGCATACACACCACGTGCGCAGCGCTGGAGAAATGGACCAGCTTGCTGTGTACACGAATTTATTTCAGGCTTGCATACGGACTAGACTAGTGCCCACGGAATTGCCTCCGCTGCAGCTGATGCACCTGCTGCGGCAGCTGATGAAAGCGCAATTCACGGAGGTCAACGGATGTAGGCAGGTACCGAATGGAAGAAACAGCAGGGAGCAGTCTCCCTCTCTCAGTCAGGCCGTTGCCGGCCTTAAAGAGGGCAAAGAGCGAAGCTCAACACACGATGATAAACCATTAGCGTCGCTTGACGAAGCACTAGTGAGTGCACAGATCCGAGGCGATTCTCACAGAGAGAACGCTTACGTTTCACCGAAAGTGCCACCGAGCTACGCAGGTGCTTCAGTGGAATCTGTGGATGACTCACAAGATGCTGGAGAAGAACGCCGCACCCTTTCAAGTACGCCTTACGCAGGACATAGCATCGGTCCGCTTGCCTCTTATAGGGAAGGCTCCCTCACTGAACGACTACTGAGAGGGAACAAAGACGACGCAATGGCCAGCGTTTATGAGGCCGCACCGATATTAGTTGCTGAGGAGGATTCAAATACAGCGTGTCGGTCCAAAACGACCGCACGTCCCTCCCAAGAGCGCTGCGCAGGCATTAGAAAATTTTCCGCGTCCAGCGACGCAACCAAGAAAACCTCTGTCTCGCCTGACTTGAAAGGGGGCACCTACCTACCGATAGAGGCACCTCACTCAGAAGACGCGCCCAGACAAGAAAGCTGTGGCCAGAAACCTACGGAGTGCACCTCGGGAGGAGAAGCAACAGAGTCGTCAGGGGAGACGGCCGTGCGCACAGGCCAAATAGGTGACGGAAACGTGTCCCGCAACAGCCTCCGAACCTGCTCTCGTTTTCGAGTGCAGCCCTTACACGAGCACTACACACGCAGTCGAGGCGACACGTCCAAGCAGGGCAGGGGAGGCCGCGGCAGTGGATGTCACGACAGATCTGCCGAAGAGCCGGCGTGCGACTCAGGAGTCCGTACTGCCAGGGATGGCAACTTTGAAAAGGCGCGCGCTGCAGGTGCCGACGAGGAAGCCTTACAGAACGCCAGTGAGGACCAGCATTTAGCGCCGCGACGTGCTGCCGCTGGCGCCATCGGCACAATACGTCAACGCGCTCTGGCCACTGGAGACTCCGCGTCAGCGCCACACAGGAGCGATACAAGTCTGGCAGAGAAATCTGTTGCCGACGGTAACATGGCACCGTGTTCACTCTTGGAACGAAAAGCAGCAGAGTCGCGCCTCGCTCTCCTGGCAAGCGAAATCCTAAACGAGCACGACAATACACTGCTCCTGCAACAGGGGCAGCGGTGGATGTCGGAAGCTCGACCGGCGAATGAAAGCGCGAAATGTGTGGCCGGCGGTCTTGCGCTCCCCACTGCTAGTCTTCAGTTTAAAGAAGACAATGTTGCGATGCATTTGCTATGCGAGGGGGTAGTCGACGATGACGCTCTGACTTACGACAAACACGAGAAGCAGCAGTCCGCTTCGAGAGATCCTGCGAGTCTGCCAGAAATGCAGTCACCTTCCGCCTCAGTCACAGCACGGCCCGCGGCAGAGGTGCTGCGGAGGTCGTCCCGCCGCAGTCGCTCTCTGGCGGCACGAGTTGCAACAACATCGCCAACTCCGCTGAGTGGTCGTAGCACAGGCGCTTTTGACGAGGGCATTGTCGAAGATGATGTTAAAGAAGTCGAGGCTGAAGCTGAGGGTACGACACTGATAAGCGAGAAGTCTGCTGTTCAAGTTGACTGTAGCCAGGATCCGGCATCAGAGGAGCATGAAAAGTCTCAGAACAGTCCAGGGCAGAAAGCGAGGACGTGTCATAGCGCACGGGATTGCAAAGTGCGGGTTGTTGACGCGGAAACAGCCGAAGATGAAGAAGAGTCGAACACTGCAAAAGTGTTTTCTAGCAACAGCTATGGCGTTGCGGTTCACCGAACCGAAGATTCTCTAGAAAAACTGCTCCTCTAGAAGTAAGGTTCTGGCATCCTGTAAAGCGTTCCAGGCGAAAATGTGTGCAGCGAAAGGCCGTGAAAGAGCATCTGCATGTCGGGCCTGCTGCGCATGGAACTAAGGCAGGTGAAACATCTGCGACGCGGTTCAGAAACCCAAGCTGCTCATGAGCATTCAAACATTGCGGTACGCGATAAGAGCCTGCTCGGCAGAGTGAGCGGAGGGAGATCAATATGGATCAACGAAGATTGCTTGCTGAGTGATACAACGTGAACCTTTCTGACGACCTCACAATTGTTCACACCTTTAGTAAGGTCTTCAGCTCACAACTGTACACCCCTGTGCTAAGATCTTCAGCGCACTCGACGGAATACAAGAACATGACTACAGCCGCAGCCGCCGTTTTATCAGTGAAACTCTCGGAGCAGCCAAGTCCTCGAAAGAGTCACGCTAATATTCGTCTGCGCGGTATCTTTTCACTGAAGTTGTGAGATTGCGATAGTTGTCAGTTAAAGACACTAGGAGGAAGGGCCAGCTGGAGAGCCGTCTGCCACCTTGAACAGCAGGTCTACAGTTGTATGCTTAAATGAAGAGCTCTTAGCTTCGATCAGTCAAGCAACTGTGTTAACCATGCACTTGACAGATGAGCGATTACTCGGTGAATGCCTTCGCTTCTATGGAGAATGCTAGTTTGACAGCGGCGTGATAGCGCTCCTTTTGAACTACAGGAGACTGTACCGCAGTACCGGATTCTCCTTAAGCTGGTACATGTCGGCTCACGTTGTTGAACGAGTTGTTTTCCATGAAAGTCATCCGTAGGTGACTCCGCGACAAACACCCAGGCGAGTCGATTGTCAGTGACGGCCGGTTGTTACGGATGTTTTGCGTTTGCCAACGCGCTCAGCTAACCCCATCAAGGTGCGTTTACGTATACTACATACGAGTGTGCAATCATAAACAGGAAGGTGCATGTTCAACTTACACAAATAGTCTGGTCGTGCCCAGGCCGATGTTCTAGATGGTGAAAATGCATGGGGTCTTGGCTTGCACTTGCGTGCTTATGTCCGAATCTTCCAAAGATTGTCGTGCGCATGGAGCTATCTGTACGTGTGTCAGTCTCTGAATGAGTAACTGCGGTAAAGGTGAAGCATGTGCTGCATCTGCGGCCGCAGGCTCCCTGGGCTTGCTTTTATACAGAGAATACACAACTGGCCGTCCGCCAATAATTCGTTGAGACGAGGATTCATGCGGCCACCTCTGCAAATGTCAACACTAGTACACTCCGGCTGCATGTCCAGCTGGTAGCCAATTTTTTTCTCTCTTCTACGACAAACAGGTAGAGATTCTAGCTAGCCTGCTAAACTGCGTCGGACTCAACATCCATCGGGGCGGGTTATCAACATTGATTAGGCTTATTTAAGCCCGAAATGCCGGCTGAGGTCCCAGTCTGTTAGAGTGCGCGATGCTTACAAACAGCGTTCTGCTATAATGTGTGCTAAGTTGTTCGTTCCTGCCCGAGCGCTTCAGCGACGTCACAGTATCGTGAGAAGTACCTGCAGAGTGGAGTGGTTGTAAACGTACGGCATAGTGATGAGTTGGTGTGCCTTGAATACTCTCGTAGTGAGTAGCAGAGGTGGAATAGTCCACATATGTTGTAACAACGACTTGGCGTCTCGATTTCGTCATTTGACAAATAGAGTTGCGACAGCTGCCATGTTTCTGCCGCCCGGTATATAGTTTGATGGTAGTTAGCAACCACTGCAGGAGTAACACTTGGCGTAAAAGCGGAAGAATGCTAGTGTACCTCGAAAGAAACGCAAGCATTTGGTGAGAGATGACCCTGACAGATGCCGCTGATGTGCTGAGGCCGCCTAAAATTCGTACGCTCTCGACAAGCACGTTCGCCGAGCGATCCGGCACGTGTAAATCCGCAAGGAATGATACTTCCCTGCTGCACCGCCCTGGTTTTAGAGACCTGGTAAGGCTCTCGCGTCCCCGTGTAGCACTGTTAAGCAAACTTCACCACAGAGTAATGCAAAACACAACAAATGAATTGGCATCCACATTCGAATGCGTCTGACCATGCTCCTCGTGCACACGACCGTTTCTGTTCTTCTCTGTAGAGATGCGTGGTTCACGGGCTCGGTAGCTCGTAGAATAAACTTTACTTGGGTTTTACTAAAAGCAGTGTATTGTCTGGCTCCATAATTATCCATTAACTCAGTCGAACCGGGCATGCTTTCTTCCACAGGTAAAATGACAATCGATTCTAACCTGGTAACGATGTCGAACAGCAACGACAGCAAAATTGGTGCGAACCTGCAGTAGGCAAATTGATATTCCGCCACCCATTGACCGCGGGAAGACGTACGCATGACAACATACCGTCTCCCAGCTTCACGGCCGGGAGAAACGGGCGCCCTGCCGCAAATATGCGACACACTTTTACGTTCTCTGTTTAGCAAGTAGATCAAGGAAACAAGGTTGTACACAAGTCCTTCCCAGTTCGATTGTTCCCATCAAGGAACCACAATGTACGTGAGTGTGCTAGATTTGTCGTGCGGCGCGCTGTATTTCAGGACTCAAATGACAAGCCAGGTATTCACTGGCCGTTACCTGACCTATATGGATGTCTGTTGATTTGTAATTGATCAGTGTTAACACCTCCTGCACCACGTTAAACGACCTTAAAAGAAGTTGGGGAAGAAACACTGCTAGGAGGCTCCGCTTTGCACGGTGCGTTCGAGGTGTCGACCCCTCTCTACTCAAAATCGTCCAGTGTGGAGATACCAGACAAACCTTAGGAGCACCGTCAACACGGAATCTTATTGGTGAAGTATTAGTTTTTGACTGCGCAGGTGGTCGACTGGTCTTAGTTCAATTACACATATAATAAGATAAACGTTTCATCCAGAAGTCGCACCTGCTACCCTGCGAAGCGTCCGCGTCAACCGCGTCTGGTGGTCGAATGCGTGACCATGCAGGTATTCGATACCCAAGAGGATACACTAGGGTTCGAACAATTCGAATGAATTATGCAGAGATTTATGCACGCACAAGTATGTTAGTTACGCTAGTCGAATACGCCTGCACTTGGTAAACACGCAGAACATGAGATTGCGGGGAGCCACTTCAGCTACCTTGTATGTGCTCTCTCAGCAGAAAAAAATAATTTCCATCACTGATTTCCTCAACAGTGAACTCTCCAGGATCTCGTTGTGCGCGTCTGGTGATGCTCACGTCCTTGTCTCTCTCATCCAACCAACAGCGAATTAAGCCCCTACGCATCTTGCGTCCACGCGCACCGAGTTCAACTCAAACCTTTCCTTTGAATTTATCGAATTTCTCAAACAGTTTGACTGCTCCTATGAGTTCAGCTCGAACCAGCGGCTGCCTTAAATTGGCACAGACTTGTGCGAGTGCTTCGTCATCAACGTCCTTTATGCCTGCACCTTCAAATGCGCTTTTCAAGATTGGTAGCAACGCCTTCACAAGCTCCGCAGCTGCGGCGGCGTTGTCCTTCTCCTTTCGTCGCACTGTGTGATAACCTTCGCTCCATTCGTCATCCGCTCCCCAGGTGGGTGAAACATTTTTTCTGCCTGCCTGTGCCCCCAAAGTTTGCGAAGCGGAGCTACGCTGGGCGAACGCACCGTGTCGGAGGACTGATTCGCCATCGTCCAAATATGGTGCAGTGGTGGAAACAGACAGGAGGCGCAGCCGACGCAGAACGTCAACAACTTCGGCCGCCAGCAGCAGCAGCAGCCGCTCACAACTGCGCTTCACGCTCGAAAATGTCGTCGCACTCGACCTCCACGCAGAAAATTCCTCGACGCTCTTCCGCAGAAGCACAGCGTAACGTCGTCGGCTTCTGTAAACATCGCGCAACAGCACACAAGCCTAAAATTCGCACTGTTTTAGGCGTGCACCCATTAAAACACCTGCGCTTGAGGAGAGCCGACTGCCGTCATCAGTTTCACAAACATTCTACTAGGTGCACTAGCCACCACGAATGCAGGAGCACGAACCACAAAGACACGCCTGAGACACCTTCTAGAATAGAAAAAAAACAGTGTGCACCTAGCAAACTATATACTCTGTATAAAAGTCCCCTCGGCCAGTGCCGAACGTGAAACTGTCCTGTGCTACGACATCTAGCCAGTCACCCACTACACTGCACCGCAAAATACTTCTCTCTTCTACACACAGCTATCAAGACAGGTGTATTACTTCTCAATAATGTGTACAGACAGAATTAGTCACACAAATTAAGCAGTTCCGTCCTGTACACAGCTGCAGCACTTCGTAAGAAAGTAAAACTCATTCACTACGAGCAAAATCCGACACTTAATTTCTAGCACATCCGCTTGTCAGGAACAAAGGCAGCTTTCTGTCCGGGAAGATAAAGAGCCTGCGCGAAGAGGTTCTCCTTGTACCGTGTCAGTGCAGCACACACAGAGAACTAGAAACATCGATGCACTGGGCGGCGTCAGCCACATGGCACGACCTCGTCAAGCAGAGGGCGGGTGATCCCGCGTGTACCCTGCAGACATGCTCCGCATTCATTCAGCAGTGCTAAAATACAAAAGAGTGCTGATCTCCAGTTGCTTCTACTACTATGTGACCGTCCCTCTGGAAGACGAGAGAAACCTGAACAACGGTAGAATGCCCACGACTTACGAGACAACGCCCGGCTGAAGGACGACGTAAAGCAGCCTCACAAACAGGTCTGTGATTAATGGAAGGTAGAGCTGCTGCAGCTGCGGATTCAAGGGCAACAGCAGAAGAAGGACGTGCAGCTGCGTGGCAGCCTGGCAGTGCAGGTGCTCCAAATTTGCACACTGCCATCGAGCAGAAGAAAGCCACCCGGCACTTGTGTCTCTAGGAGCGCTGCAGCACATCGCACCGCATCACTCAAAAACGCGTACGATCCTCAGGCCGACCACTGCAAATACGTAAGTAAGTGCCACAAGGAACTCTGCCACTTCGCCACGAGGAGCACCCATCCTTGGTTTTGAGGTCTCGCGTCGTCAGCGAGTCACTCGCGTGGGACTGTAGCCAACACCGTCACAAGCGGGACTTGTATTTTCCTTCTGATTGCGGAGCTCCCACGAGGCTGACGCTGGGATGCACAAAGTCTCGCGAATTTGCGTCTTGAAGAAGCAGGTCACCAGAAGACCTGCGGACGCCGGCGACAGTTTCACGTATATGCACTCATATATATATGAGTGTATATATAGACATACACATTCAGCGAGATGGATAAATATATCTAAATGTACATAAATATCTATCTATATATATAAATATATATATATATATATGTAAATATCTATATATATATATATGTGTATCTATACATATATATACGTGTACATGGATAGACATGTATGTCCATAGCAGTATACTGTATGCACCTGTATAGCTGCAGTGTTCCTGCGACCGACTGCACCTTCGACAATTGCAATTTCGGACTGTTTCTGCGCATTTCAAATCTGCAACTCACCGGTAAAGCGTCTCCATAGCGAGTTGTGCCCCACGGGCGAGGACAAGTGCTACAACCTCCAGCGCCCCCCGGCCCACAGCGACAACCTGTATACCTGGGCCGCGGCTCCTCTCTGCTGCCAGCCGTCCCTGCTCCTGCCTCGCTTTCTCTGAGGTACATTCATACCCAACGCACAAGAGGTGTAGACACGCCAGAGGGGGAAGACAATACACACAATATACACAACTATATACACATACGTAATATATACGTATACAGGTATATGTTTACCTTTTTATGCAACTACACAGACACACCGCGGTGCTTCAGACTATCTGAAGGTGAAGGCGCGACCAGAACATTACATACGGGACGCGTGAACTTCGAAAAGTCTCTTGAAGACTGCAGCAGACCTACTTTGCCCCTCGGTGGCCAGCAATTTGACGATGCCGCCCAAGACGCAGCCGACCCGGGCCACGCACACAGAAAGCCACGCACAGAGTAACTGCTGCTTTGCCCTGCTGACCACCTCGTAGGGGGCAGTATCAACGCTTCTGTCAATTCTGAGGGAGAGAAGCGCCCAGGCATCCCTGCAGTGGTGCTGAAGGCGTTGAAGGAGGCTGCACAAGCTCTGCAGAAGCTGCTGCTGCAGCGTAGTCGCAGCTCCAGCTCTGACTTTGACAATACTGCGCAGACAGCCCATCACAGTCGTGCGCTGCTGGAGCAGCAGAAGCAGCGCCTGTCCGACTGCTAAGCTGGTGATACAGCTCGTACTACAGCAGTCAAAGACAGTGGTCTGCTGCTCAATCGGACTTAAGCAGCTGGATAGACCGGAGACGAGTTCTAGCAGCAACCCTGCTGGCAACTGCTGCGTCAGTAGCTCCGCCCATTCCCTGCAGCAACCAGACGGAACAGGAACGCATACCTATGAATGCATAAAAAACAACTTGCTCGCGCTTCTGCTTGCTTCCGGATCCACAAAGACCGACACGTCCAAGTAAACACACTTTTGACACGAACCTACGTATGCATGACGTATACAAAACACTACGTACGTGTCTCACGGGGCCGGGCTCCGCCTCTCCTACAAAGAGCGCACACGTCAGGAGGAATTGAACTGCATACGTCAGCCGTACGCGTACAAGCTTGAACAGTCGAGCCACCCAGTAATTTGTGCGTAAAACACCACCTTTTCCTAGGGTGATCTCTCTCTATCCTCCTCTTTAGATTCCATCACAAACTAGTTCTCTATCCTGCAAGGAACCTCTAACTTGCTGTCAACGGAAGAACCGCCTCGCGCCTCTTGGCTACAGATCCTGCACAGACGACGCTCTTTTTCATGCGCGTGGTCACAACGTGCACGCGCCCACGACCTCGTGTTTCCCACAGGAAACAGACCGCCGCAACATCGCAGCAAAAGACTCTCTTTTCGCAGGCCCCTACCCGGTTGTAGACGCGGCAGCAAGACTCAAAGCGTTCGCTTGTCGTGCGCCCCTGTCCTCGCATACGTCTGCCGCGGACGGCAGCTGCAACAGTAGCTGCTCGGCAACAGTGGCTTCACAGATAGCGCCTCCGTAATCAAATCCTTCCACCACGTGTGTCTCCACAGAGCTGGCGACTCTGCTGCGCTGGGTCCCGGGAGGTACTTCGCCGCTCCCTAGTATTGTCCCATAAGCGTCCTCCGGCTTTCTCCTTCCGCTACAGCCCGCCCGTTTCTTCTGGAGTATCGAGCACCGCGGCTTCTTAGCATTGCTGCCTCGATTCAGTGCTTGCAGAATCTTTACCTCACCTATCTTCACCAACATCGCCACTAGCCGACGCCCCACTGTGGCACACGTATGTCTCCCAGAAGGCTCCTGCTGTTGCTGCGGCTGGTTTCTGTGTTGATCTTGTTGCTCGTCCTGCTGCTGCTGGAGCCGCTGGTGCGAGTCCTGCTCAACCTGCTCCTGCTGGCACTGCTCTGGCTCTTTCTCGTGCTGCCGAAGCTCCATCTGTTGCTCGAAATGCCCACGCTGTTCTAGTCGATCCTTCTCGCGTAGCTGCCGCCGGTATCTGCTGACGGCTGCTGCCCACTGCGAGCAGCAACACCGTAGCACGTCCTGCACAGCGTCGAGCACGACATCTGGGACTACGCACGAGGCGGTGCCAATCTTTGCCGCTTCTTCTGCGCCAGCGAAATGTGAGTACGTCTCAGAGAAAGCGGCTGCGGCTTCATCACCGCTACCGTCTGTGCAAGTAGTTGTGCGTGGACGCGTCGCGTTTGGGAAGCACCTGTGTATTGCGCAGCTGTATCCCAAAGGGCGACTCGCCCACACCTTGTGAGTCCACAGCTCTGCTAGCAAGGTCTCAAGCAAGCTTAAGACTGTTTCCCCAGTACACTCCAGCCCTGTGGACACAGAAGGGAACGGCTGGAAAATCATTGCTTCGGCTCCCACTCCGTCAAGCGTGCAATTCGCTGCTGCAGTCACTCCACCTGGGAGGGAGGAGCCAGCGGGGTTCTTCGCTGCACCTGCACAAACGCTTGGCTCTGCATACGTTTCACCTTTCACACCGCGTAGCTCCCGTATTTTCTCTGAGGGACGCATGTGCTGTTGCTGCGACTGGTGCTGTTCCTGCAGTCGAGACTTTTGCTGCTGCGACTGTCGTCGGGAGTTGGGCATTTGCTGCACCTTGGTCAGACTGTTGCTGCAGCTGGAATCTGCAAGCCACAGCTCGAGCGTCAGTGCGTGCCTGGCTACCAGCGTCGCAAGAAGAACCAGTTCTCTTCTGTAGAAAGATCCAATGCGCCTCCCCCAGACGTCAGTCGAGTCGTCCTCGTGCTGTTGTTCCCCTTGCCGTTGTCCTTTTTCGTCTTCCTGCTCCCTCGCTTCCTTCTTCTGCTGCGTCCCTTCATGCTTCTGCAGCTGCCTTCGCAGCTGTCGCTGCCTCACCCCCTTCTCCTCTTCCGTACGCTGCTGAGGCTGAACTCGTTCTCTCCACGCGTTCTGCGCAAACCTCTCCGTCAGCATGCAGTGCAGCAGAAACTGTAGCAGTACAGGAAGGGGCAGCTGCGCCTGCAAGCTAGCAGCAACGGCTGCTACAGTAGTCAGCAGCACCTGTGGCGGCTCAGCACGCGCTGCGCTCGTTGCGCTCGTCGCACGCGCACCGCGGTCGCCCGCGAAGCGCTCACTCCCCACCTTCTCATCGGTTCCGGCACTAGAGCCACCGGCTCGTCCTGTGACAGCAGGTGTGCTGCCCCACTCCTTCCATGCTGCAGCATCAGGCGCGTCCAAGCTGCGGCTGCTAGATTTTCGTTGACGCGCTCCTTGCTGCTGCACCCATTCCTCCCACGACTTCCAGGCAACAATATGTTGGATCAGGCGAGTCAAACATGATAAAACGCACAGGATCTGCCTCAATTGTCTGCCGCGGGCGCGGCTTACGCTGTCTTCCTCCCTGTTGCTTTCAGTCACACCTCCGAATACACGACGACTTGGCCATGTTTCTGCATTACTCACGACCTGCCACCTGTTCTCGTGGCTGTGCTGCAGCGATGCAGCAGAAGCAGAAGCAGTAACAGTGAGCCTCAGGTGAGCACATCTTTCGCCAGCCCTCCCGCTTGCTGCGGCTCGCACTTCTGTCGCACGCAATTGCATCCAGACCGCGTCTCTTGGAGATATGTGCAACGGAGCTACTGGCGCTCTCCCTTCCTTTCCTTCTCGCCTCCTTAACAGCGCCTGTTCCAAAGCAACACGCACAGTTTTCATGAAGCACCAAAGACCTGGCAGCAAGTCGACAGCCTCTGCCTCGGCAGCCTCTCCGTGCGCGACAGCCGCGTCAGCGGCGCTCCCCTCGGCAGCAGCTGTGTCGGGGGCGGTGATCTCTGGAGCTCTCCCATCCGCACTAGCTGCAGAAACGCCACGTGGGTCTGTAGCCGGAGAGTCGGCAGCGGTGGCTAGGGCGCGTGACTTCACTCCTTTGCCGCAGACTGTCTGGCAACGCGCTTCATCAAACGGATACACAGAGACAGTCTGACAGACAAGATTTAGGACTAAGCGCGTAATAGCGTCTGCCGGTCGGTTAGACAGATGGCAGTATACCGGTGGCTTTGTTAGACAACGCACGCGTTCGCGTCCCTCTACCTGCTCGTCAGCACCTTCCCCCGTGGCGAGTTCAGGCTCCCCAGGCAAATGCAGTCCTTTCTTTTCTGCTGTACCTGTGCCCGCGTCTGCGCCTGCTGCAACGGATTTCGCGGGTGCTGTTGGGGCCGCTGCTTCATCGGCTAGCGACGGCGCTGTCGCCGCGCTCGCTTGTAACGTCGAGGGCGCTGCTCCTGTTGCTGCGATCCAGAGCACATCGGCAAGCTGCTGCGCAGTAATAAGAGTATGCGATAATGTTGTGAAAGGACAGGCGTTCAGCTGTTGCAGCTGCTTGAGGAGCTGCGGTGCTGAAAGTGGCACGGGTACATACTGCGTCCCCTCCTCACGTCCAACATCACTATACCTCTGCTCATTACTAGCGGCAGCATCAGGCTGGTGCGAAATTCTTTCACTCCGCTTGCGTTTCTCCTTTTTTCGTGTATTCACTATCTGCCCCTCCTGCAGTGATACTTGTTGCTGCGGCTGAGGCTGCTTCTGCCGCTGGCGCTGCTGGCCACGGCATTCTTGCAGTGGCTGCTGTTCCTGTTGCTGCGTCTCTTGCTGCTGTGGGACGACTTCCTCATACACCTCCTGTTGCTGCTTCTCCTGCAAAATCTTCAGCAGCGCTTCACGCGCGGCTGCGCTGCTGGCGCCCAAGAGCGAAACGGCTTGCAGGGCTTCAACAACGACAGCAGCAGCATCTGTTGCTGCTGCTGCCCTCAGGTCAGTAGCCCTTCCGTAAATCCAGGCTGCCTTTTTCACAGCCTGTGTCTCTCCTGTTGCTGCTCCGCCATCCCCACACTCGTTAAACCGTAGCACCGCCCGCCCCAAGAGGATCTGCATCTTCATCAACCACGCCAAAATTGCTTCAAGACAACGCCAAATCTCCTGTAGCAGTCGCCTTTGCGGAATATACCGTTCTTCTCCTCTAGAAAGCTGCATCAGCAGCGCGTCTGGCTTGCTCGTCTTCACTCTCTTTCGCTTGCTTCTCTTCTCCGCCGCAGCGTTCTTCCTCTCGCCCCCGTCAAGCGCCTCTACGCTCCCTTCACAAATGTACACAGGAGTGACAGCAGGAGCAGTCGCAGCTACTGCGGCTGCATCCATCGTGCTGCAACGGTATTCAAGACTCAGATAGCCCTGGGATAGCTGCGTACACAGGAATCGAAGCAGCACCCTCACTTGCTTGAAGACCGCACCAGCTGACACTGCCGTCGCCGCGTCCGCGTTTTCGTCGCTTTTCGCAGCTGCGCCAGCAGCGTCACCTGCGGCAGCGGCTGTTTCTCCTGAAGATTGTTCAACGTGCATCGGTATGGCCTTTTTATCCGAATGATCAACTGCTTTCAACGCTGCGGCTGTTTCCGCGTTAGCGTCTTTTGTGCCTGTTTCGTGCTGACGCTCTGTCTCCTCATCAACTGGCACTGGTGCACAGCGGTGTTGCTGTATTTTCTGCTGTTTCCACGTCATGTCTTGTCGCTGTTGCAGCTGCGGCCCTGCCAGACGCAGACGTGCGTCCCGCAGCAGCGCCTCTACGCGCATTAGCACGAACGGCTGAAGGCAGTGAATTTCAAACACACCTGCCTGCTGCAAGAGCTGCTTTTGTTGTCGCTGTTGCTGTTCATCTGCTGCTGTGGAAGGAGCCCGCCGACCATCGGGAACCACCCACGACGCGAGCGTAGCCATGGCGTCCCGCCATCGCCACTCCGTGTGAGTGCAGCAGTAAGTATTGTCACGAGTTGTGTCTGCCTCTTCACCAGCGGACAGCTCTGGCTGAACCGCGGCAGCAGCTAAGCTGACGTGTAACCCGTTGTTGAGACCGTCGGCGCCCCCGGCGCCTGCTGAGGGGACAGACAGATGACGTATAAGCAAAGGAATGTACGGTAGCACCTCTGCATTCCACAGCAGCCAGCCAATCTGCTGTTGCAGCCCCCTTCCCACTTCTTCTGTGTTATCGGCGCTGGAGAGCCCGCAGCTCTCTTCTACCTGCTTGTAAGCACACTGCGCGGTTTCGCTGTCGCACAAGCAGTTGCTACTGTTACCGGCCTCCCCCTCCGCAACGGCGCTGCTGTTGTTCTCCACACTGCTGCAGCTGCCGTCGACGACGCTTCCGCTGGTGCGGTACCCGCCGCAGCTGCAAGACACCCCACACAGAGGTGTCGTCAACTCTCCCCTTGCGACACTATTGAGGCAGTCGATTGCAGCGAAAGCGATCTGCTCCGCTGTAGACACGTGTCGGCTGTGGGGCAGGCGGTCACTCCTCTGCCGCTGCTGTCGCTCCTGCTGCTCGCCCCACTCCGTCCCTTCCGACAACAACAGAAAGAGCAGCCCTGCTCGCACGCCCAGCAGCACTCCAGCTTCCCCCGTTCCCCTTTCGACGCTCCGTGAACGCCTGCACACCTTCGTGTGCTGCAAGTATGATTCACTGGATCTAACGCTGTCTGATTCGTTCCTCTCGTCCTTCCATGCATCTGTCTGTCTACTGCTGTCGCTGCTGTCGTTGCTGTTCGCGTCGACGTCCGCACCTTTCTTCGAGCCCCTTCTGGCTCCTGCTTCGCTGCCAGCGCCGCGAGCTGCGCCACGACTGCAGAGACTGCATACTGTATGTCCCGGCATGAGTTCCAGCGCCAGCTGCTGAAGGAGTTGCAGCACCCGCTGCTGGAGAGCTGCGACAGACAAAGAACGGCCCACCGGATCCACCTGCACGTCGCTCGCTCTGGCTGCTGCTGTAGTCT
Organism: Sarcocystis neurona; assembly: GCA_000727475.1. Lineage (NCBI taxonomy): Eukaryota > Apicomplexa > Conoidasida > Eucoccidiorida > Sarcocystidae > Sarcocystis > Sarcocystis neurona. The sequence continues at coordinate 1,482,404 of KL647312.1, read as the reverse complement.
GTTCCCTACTATGACATGCTCCGCTGCTCCCCTTGCTGGTGCTGTACGAGGGGATCTCCCAGGCACGGAAGACAAGAAGCAGCGAAGCGAGAGACACCGAGAGGCAGGCTTCGCTGTGTTGCCACAAATGCCGAAGTCGCTGTCGCTCGTGCTGTCGACCGACGCCTGTTGCCGCTGTCACAGCAGTGGTTCCGCCTCGTAGCTCCGACACGCCTGTAGCAGCAGTGACACTCTGTGCACAAGGGTCAGGCTTTCCCAGACAACCGCAGGGATGCGTGAGTACACGCGGCTTTACTTGAGGCGGCGAGTCCAATATTTGGTCAAGGCCAAGAGATATGAAGAGCTGCCGCTGCTGCAGCAGAGCAGCAGCTGCAGCGACCCAGAAGGACAGCAGCCGCGGCAGCAGCGCCTCAAGTTGCTGCTGCAGCTGCTGCGATCGCCGCGTCGGATGCTGCAGCTCCAAAATACCAGCTGCGAAGTACGACAGCACCAGCCGATACACTGCCACGTTCTCTATCGCAGCGAAAAGGTCTGCTGTTTCTTGATTTCTAAAAAGAGGGTAGGAACAGTGTCCTTCTCTTTTCTGGCTTTCGCCGTCGTTTTCGGGTATCCACTTGAACGACACGACCGAGGCGCCGCCCTGCTGCTCTTCTGCGGAACGTGAAGAACGCTGTTCTTCCGCTGCCGTCGCCGTCTCGCCTTCGCACTGGGAAAACTGCGCTCCAGCAGAAACCTCTCCGCAACTGCTGCGCGCATCAGCATCCTCGAGACACGCGTCCCTATTCATCATCTTGCTGCGTGAACGGCCTTCCCGAGGGCGTGGGGCGTATCCTTCCGTCTTTTCACTACCTTCGTGGTCGCCGCTCCTGCGACTGGCCGTACCGAATCCCCCGGTCGCTTCCCTGCTACACGCGGGCGTGTGTTCGCTGCTGGTGCTGCAGTGGAAACGATGTGCTGCTGTCGCATTTGCAGCAGCTTCTTCTTCTGTAGCCAGTGGAGTGGGGCTACACGCATCTGCTGCTGCAGACTCTCGGGTCGCTGTCGGCGACAGCAACTCCCCTGCTTGACGCTGCGTGCACCCGGATGCACCTGCTACGCACGCCTCTGTTTGTGCTGCTTTCCACTCCCGCCTGCTGCTGCTCCTCGCCTCTCCACGGACCGAGGCCTGCGGCTGCTGCCGCGGCAAGAGAGCAGCAGACAAAGCATCTCCCGCTTCCAAGAGCAGCCGCAGCAAGAAGTCAGCCAAGGCAGGCAGCTGCGCAGGCAACGCTGTGACGGGCACAGCACCAAAGTGCTGCAGAATTGCCGGGCTTAACAAGAATGAAACCGAACGAACGGTGGTTCGCACGCGAAGAAGACGCTTCCGCTCGCCACTGCTGCTGCCGCTGTCGCCGTCGCAGCCGCCAGAGCTCGCGCTTTCACGACGCCGCCTTTTGTTCTTGCCGCCGTGACCCTCGTCTGAGATGCGGCCTTTGCCAGAAGCCCTCTCATCGGCACGCGGAGACGTCAAGCATTCTTCCTCTTTCGTCATGGTGCAGGCCTCACTTGTCTTCTGCTGCTTCAGGTCTGATAGCTCTTCCCGCGGTAGGTGCCGCCGCTGCATTTCCTCCTGCGGCTGCTGGCCCTGCTGCTGTGCAGGCTCTGACGGCTGCTGCTGGATCTGCTGCCAGGTGCTTAGACTAGACAGCAGCGCAGAGAGGTCATGCAGCCCTCGGTAAGCTACGAACAAATAGGCGAAAAAGCCACTGCCCGGCTGGTTGCTGGCGTGTGTTGCCCCTGGAAAGATCTGCTGCTGCTGCTGCACGAAGGGCAACCGAGAGAGCAGCCAGGTCTTCTGCTGCTTCTTGAAGAAATTCTCCATATAGGTAAGATACAAGAGACGCGGCGCAGCTGCATCACGTCCCTCCGGACAGCTTCCGTGTGTCACGCTGCTGCAGCTCGACTGTGACGCAGAGTGAGGAGAGAACGAAGAGGCGGAAAGGGACGGAGGAGATACAGAAGAAGAAAAGGAAAAGGAAGCACAAGATACCGGAGAAGAAGAAGCAGAAATTTCGCTTTCCACACAGATGCAGCAGGAGGCCGAGTGGCTGACATGGTAATGCGGCATCGCAGACTGCGAGTTATGAAGAGCCGTCAAGTGTCGCCGCGCACAAAGCAGCGCCAGCAACTGCTGCTGTTGTTCTTGTAGCAGTAGCCAGAGGCGCTGCTCCTCCTGCACTAGAGAGAAACTGTGAGTCAACAGTGTGTCTTCAAAAGCAGCCGGCAGATGCTGCACCACCAGGCGTAGGCCACCCCACAGCTCTTCGGCTTGACGAGCAAGCGTGGAGCGCAGCAGCAGCACCAATCCCAGCACCTGCTGCAGGTCTCTTTGCTGTTCTAGTGTTTCTGTGGCTGCTGGCCGGCAACAGGCAGACGCAGCAGGCAACGAACGAGGAACGTGTACGGAACCGCGACAGGAGCACTTCCCCGAACAGGCTGCAGGTATCTGGTCGGGCGTCGGCCGGGACAAAGACGTGCACGCCGTTGCTGCAACGGAGGAACTGGTAAGAGCTTCTGCTGCTGCTCCTGCTATTGAGGCAGCTGTCGCAGCCCTCTGTCGCCGTGCCGCTATCCCCGATGCCTCCTCCGTTTCGGTAGTTCCGGAGTGAGGGGCAACCTCCGCAGCTGATCGAGCAGTGGCCGCAGCAGCAGCAGCACCACGAGCGGCAGCATCAGCCCCGGCAGGCCAGTAAGATCGGATGGCAGAAGAAGTGAAAATAGAGCGCTTGATCGAATGTATCGCCATTTGTATACCCAATAGCACGGAGGACGCTGCACCAAAGAGCCTTCCTAGACGAAGCATCACTTGTGTACCAAAGCACAGCAGTGCATCCCGTTGAACGTGGTGCGGATCGTCTCGCTGCTGAAGCAGCGCAACTCCGGGAGAGCAGACGACCTGCCACTGCTGCACCAATGACGTCGACTGAGCCTCGTCGTGCATGAAATACTGCAGCAGCATACAAAGCTGCTCCGGGATCCCCGGCTGCAGGAGACAGCCCTGCGCCTGTTCTGCCGCCTCCTCCTGCGCCTGCTGTTGTCGCCGGGGGCTCCCCTGTCGTAATCGATGAGTAACCGTCCGTTCCCCGACAAGCTGCTGCTTCTCCTCCACAGCAACCTTCAGAGGGAAAAAAGCGAGTCGCTGCTGCTGTTGTTCGTGCTGCAGCAGCACCTGCAGCAGCACGAGAACCGCTCGAAAGCTTGTGTGAGGACCAGCAGCAGCAGCAGCACACGTTTCGGCTGTCGCCGGTGGTCGCTTCTCAGGCTTTCCTGATGAGGAGGACCTGTCCGCCGCGGGTGTCGCAGTATCAGAAGCAGCATCACCAGCGGTCGGTGTAGCAACGGCGACTCCCGTTATGCCCGAGAGCGCGCTAAAGGTTCTAAGATAGGAAGCCAGCTGTCCTGTGAGAGTGGGCAGCAACTGCAGCAGGCCAAGCTGCGGAAGCGTCTGGCGTGTGGCTGCACAGAAGAAAAGACAGCGTACACAGCCCCAGACGACGGAGCTGCATTTGCGCCTCCACAACAAAACAGGCATTTCCACGGCAGCGCCATGGCCACCCCCGCGCGATTCTTTCTCCTGGTGGTTCAAAACCGTCAACAGGCACTCCAGCACCAGCGCAGCAGCACTCTTTCCTTGCTGCTGTTGCTGTCTCTGTTGCTGTTTCCCGCTCTCCTTCACGAGTTTCGCTGCGCCACGTCGACCGGTTGGCTGCTGCTGCTGCTGTAGCTCGACATGCACGTCTTCCACCGCCTCCGGTTGCTGGTTCTGCAACGACGCCCAACACGCGGTCCCTCCTGCGTCATTTTGCTGCTGCTGAATCGTCCACACTGCTGCGCTGCCATCCGACTGTTGCTGCTGCTCAAGCTTCTGCCGCAGCTGCTGCAGCTGCTGCCGCACCAAACGTCGTGGACTTTCGAGAAGCTCTTCGAAGTGCAGCGTCTGTTGACGCGGGTCATCCACAGCGAACAGCGATGCAACTGCACTAGCTGCTGCTGCGCGCAGCCGTAGACATGCGGTCCACATTGCGCCGTTCTCCTCGTGCTCCTCCTCCTCCTTCTCCTCTTCCAGAACACCGGCACTCCTGCAGCCGGGTCGCACAGCTTCTGCAGGAAAGATCTGCCGTTCGCACTGCTGCTGTTGCTGTATGCACAGTCCCTCGCTGATCTGTCGTCGCTGCTGCTGCTGCGTATATCGCTCCTGCTGCTGCCGGTCCCCCCAATCGTATATCCACCGAGCGGCGTGCGCGCACCCTGCCATGTACAACAGACTCCACAGCAGTGGCTGCCGCAGTGCCGCCTCTTCGGGCGGAGCAGATACACCAGCATCCTCTGCTGCTGCTCCAGCAGAACCGGGAAGACCCCCCTCTGTCCCTTGCTGCTGCTGTGGCTCGCCGGGCACACAGCTCCCCTGTCGCCGCTGCCGCTGGACATTTCTTGCAGACGCGGCACGGGCCGGGGGCTCGCAGAAACTTGCAATGAGCAGCGGCTGTATCGTTCCCTTCCGCCTGTAGCTTCTGCTGCTCCTACACAGCAGAGACACTTCTGCCTCCACAGCAGCGACGAAAACTCGGCAGCAGACCTCGCACAGACGCAGCACAGCCACCCACGCAGCAGCACATACGGAAGGCAAGAGAGGCGGCTGCTGTCCCACCAGCGCGTCACTCAGGGACGTGCCAGTGCGGCTGCTCTCACTACGAGTAATCCCCGTGCTGCTGTGTTTGCTTGCGCTGCCGCTGCCTTCCTCCTTGTTGCTCTTCTTTTTTTTGCTACCGCCCTCCTTAAAGTGCGTCCTTCCGTTCTCCGTCGCCTTCCTGGCAGGATGTCCTGCTTCGTTGCTGCTTTCCACCCATTCTCTGCCGCCTTCTTCCCCTCTGCTGCTGTTCTTTTCTTCGCTGCTGGTGCTGCTGCACCGCTGTACTGCAGCCTCTGCCGGGGCTCCGGCCGAAACAACTGCTGCAGGGGGGGATGCAGCTGCAGCAGAAAGCAGCGCAGCTAGCAGAGCTGCAGCAGCACGCACGAGCTCTACAGCCAGCGGCAGTGACACCGCAGGCCGCAACATTGGCGGCCCCCAACTGCCGGCAGCAGGAGCAGCAGCATCTGGCGAAGGAGGAAGAAAACCTGTTGCTGCAGTCGTCGGTCTAACAGCAGCAGCAGATGCACGAACTGCTGCTAAGTCCAGTGCAGCCATGAGACCACAGCAGACATCCACGAACGAAAAATTACTCCCCTTCGAGAGTTGCGAGGAAACACGTAGAGAAGAAGTGCTGCAGCAGAAGCACGACCCATAGGCGCTGCTGTTACTCCTGTTGCTATCCTTTTTGTCCCTGCTGCATCCAGGTTTGTCGCAGTCGTCATCGCAGCTGCTCGTGCCGAGAGGACGCGCGGCACGCTGGGTACTACTGTAGGAAGTGTCGTTCTTCATATGGGACAGGCTTCGGCTGCAGCAGCAGCAGTTAGTGCTGCAGCGGTAACAGCAGCATATCTCGGAACGGACGGCAGCAGCTGTTTCCGCCGACGAAGAGGGAGGCGCATCATTGCTGCCACAGAAGGGGAAACACGAGAAAAGACGGGAAGTGAGTACGTTGAGCCGCTGCGCTGCAGGAGAGGAAGCAGCAGCAGCGGCCAAAGCTGCAGCGGCAGCAGCAGGATACGCAGTGCCAGAACCAGCAGCATCGACAGCAGAACCAGCTGCCACGTCTGCGGTGCTGTCGGCAGCGCCAGCAGCGTCGTCTGCAGCAGCTTCGGCAGCCGTCCCGAGACGAAAGAAGGAGCGGCGAAGAGAATCAATGTCGCAGCGGACGACTTCTACAAGCAAAGGACCACTCGTGAAGAGCGGATGCGCAGGAGGTAGCACCGGCAGCAGCTGGCGCAGGTATACGCTAAAAGCCGGCGACAACAGAAGATTCTCAGCGTGGGAAGACTGACGCTCTGGCTCCCGGTGCTCCTCACTTTCCTCTACCTGCTGACTGTCCTGCTGCTGCTGCTGTTGCTGCCGTTGCTGGCGTTGCTTGTGCAGGAGTCGCAGGTGTCGCTCAGCAGCCCACACACGCTCCCTCACCCTCGCAGTTTCGTCTGCTGCCAAGACGACCTCCATGTTGTGTCTCCCCTACGGCTGTTCTTGCTCTTGCTCCTGACGCCGCAGTTGCTGCTGCTGCTGCTATACTTGGTGTTCCCCCTATTGCTGCTGCAGCTGTAGTCGCTGCTGCAGCTGCTGTTGTTAGTGATGCTGGTACTGCTGACGCCGCTGATACTGCTGATGCTTCACGTGACTGCGGAGGCACACCTACACCTGCGCCTGTTGCTGTCCCACTGCCTCTGTGCAGTCCCCGCTGCTGATAAGATTGACGCTTCTCTTCCTGCTACTGCTGTCCCTCCTGTGTTTCTCTTCTTGTTGCTGTTGCTGGCGTTGCTGCTCGCCTCTTCGCTTGCTCTGCTGCTGCTGCGGTTGTCGTAGTGGACGTGCCAGGCAGCCAACCTCGTCAGTGGTACGAGAGTCGTTGCTGCCGCCCGGCTGCTCGCGGCGCGGACGCCGATGCCGCTCCAGCTGCTGCTGCGCCAACCAACGAAGCTCTTACTGCAGCCGCACACAAAGTAGCTAATAAGGCTGCTACTCCTGGACCTGCTCACTAGCGTATAGCTGCAACTGCTGCTGTTGCTGCTGCTGTGAGTCCTGCTGCTACTGGGAGGGCTGCTGCTCTGCTGCTGCTATTGGTGCTGCTCTTGCAGCTGTGGCGGCTGCTGCTACGAGTGCCGCTGCCTTGGTAGTGGTTCTCTCGGTGCAGAACTTCTTGCGAAGCGGAAGGTGACTTACCGAAGCAGGGTAAGCGCAGCATGTCGTACAGCCCCAAACTGCCCACTGCACAGACACAGGAGAATAAGACACGGAGAATTACGTACGCATGTTGAGCGGAAATACTTCAACGTAATATATATATATATATAGGTATGTATACATCTGCTATTTATGCATCGCTAAACATACGTATACACATAATCGTATACACCTGCGTGTATTGCGGATATGGACGCGAATAACTGTTCCTTCTCGTTTTCCACATCTCCCACTTTTTCCGTATGTGTGTATACATACGGAGATACGTACGAATACGGAGGACTGTGACAGAAGCCTTGGTGTCCACTTCTGTGTAACAACATTTACGAATTCCTCCGTAATTCCGCAAGGGGCGGCCGCTCCACTCCCCCACGTAGAGACTAAAGAGTTTCTGTATAGCTTTCTATGGTAGAAACGCATATACTTCTGCATGGAAGCCTCGAACGACGAAGATGCAGCCAGGAGCGAAAACCACTGCACGCCCGAATGCAGGGAGGAAAAAAGAGAGCAAACAGCAGAGGGAAAAGAAGTAGGATAAGGCAGACGATGTACAACCGGCAGGAAGTTGGCCTAGAGTTTTGCAGGGAAGCTACCCGCCCGACGTGCAGTACAGCATACAATTCAACAGAAAAATGTATGGGACTACTTGCAAATACACTTGCTAGTATTGTATACTTATATTGGCGTATATATCTCTAGATAAAAAGATTGCCCTGGGGTCCAATAGGCCCTTTGTTGATAAACGGCGAACACCCGCTGTCCGTGTGGGCAGTGCGGAGAGGCGCCGTCTGCAGGCGCCGCTGCAGTAGGGCGAGGGAAAGTGTGCTTCAGCAACAATGTCAAGGAGAATCCGAGCGGTAAAAAGTGATTTTATTCCACCCTGTGGAAGAAGAAGGTGAGCACGTGAACGACATGGAGAATAAAATCTCACGCATGCATGCATGCATGCTTTGTGTCGATCCTGGCGGGAGAAAGGGTAGAGCTGTAGGCGGTCATCCGTGCGCAGTTCTCCAGATTATATTTATATCCGTGCAGATGGATTAACACACAAGGAGCGAGATCTGTGTGCAGACACAGAACAGACCAGATATTCGCTCTTTATGTGTGATGGTACCGACGGACAACGGAAGACAAATATACACAGACCCCTAAAACGGTATGCTGCATATATCCACGCACACTCATATGAATGCAAAGGACAGACGATTAAGAGGAAAAAAACCTTAAGTAGTTATTCTTTCTGATTGCTGAAAATAGCTGAAGTGCCTCTGCTTCTGCCGCCTATGTAGGCAAGCACACGCACATACATTTTCACTGTATCTTTTTGGCAAACAGACTGTACCATGGACTTGCTGCACAGATACTGCTTCGCTTACACTGTCCTCGGCGGACTACGCACCTGTAGCTGCATTATAACGGTAAGTGGCTGCCTGCACTGTGCTTACAAAGGTCGCGTTGTGCAGTACATCCATACCTGACCAAATTACGTCGAGGACATGCGCATTGTATGCACGTATGCTTTCTCTTTACCGATGAGGGGTGCACGTGTTTCGCAGCACAACAAAATGGTAGTTAAATTCTTGTGAGTTAGTGGTAACTATGTGTATTATCTGTGTGACTACACGTGTGCGTAGTTCTACGTATATACATTTATATGTATAGCAAGTCCATGGTACAGTCTGTTCGCCGGCTGCGTGATTCCACGAACCGGCTACGCCGCCGTGTGCCAGTTGTATCGGGAGACACGTAGGGCTGCAAGCCTGACCACATTAATGTACACGGTGCTCACTTTAAATTTGGACTATTCTGACTTTCTGTCACTCCCAGTCGGTGCATGTGCCGTACGCTGCGGAAGAAAAATGAAATGATGGTGGAGGCAATTCTATATGCGAAGAAAGACGCCACATATATATATATATATTACACAGGCGTATACGCGTGACACACGTAGTACTTTTTGTGAAATGCAATAGTCTTTTCCTTGATACTCGTTCCAGTGTCTCCTTTGTTCACCAAAGACACACGTTAAGTATCAACGAGAAGATAAGGTGACGAAAGGTTTCTCTCCAACAATAACAGCACACGTATTGTACACATTTATATCGACACAGGTATTCATCAGTTGTGTCAATCTTAATTTTTGTTTGCGGAGCATAACTTGCTACACGCAAACAAAGCCGAGGAGCACTTTCCGGATGTTCTCATCGCTTCGTCGCAACGCTTGTCCGTCCGTTTCTCTTCGTGATACAGTTGAGGAGTCTTCTAGTCTTCTCCACGATTAGCCACCTACGTAGCAAACCCTTTACAGGTATTATTTTCTTTACTTAGCTGTCCGGCTACTTACGTGTCCGTATAGCCATATACACAGAGATACATACACAGGTATACATGTGTATGTTTGCCTTCAAATCAACCAGACGGACCGAGGGTAGCAGCGGAAAGATACAAGTATATGGGACCAGCGAAAGGTTTGGAATGCTGCGCCTGAAACATGTGTAGGGGCTCACCTGTTCTGAAGGCATCTGGATACGTATGAGTTCAAAATGTTAAGTGACGTCGTCTGCTCACCTGAGTAAGCACACTGTGGTACAGACGCACCGACAGGCGCACCAGGACACGAGTCACCAGCGTTTTCCCTTTCCACACATTCGCCCATAGCCGCACTCACCGCATCAAAATTTACCATTCGTGCGTCGGAAGCGGTAGATGATTTTGTACTCCAGTATATACGTAAGCACGGTTTCGCACTGTGCGCTTCTGAGGTAGCTCGGGCGGATTCTTGCACGCGAGTGTCAGTAGAAACAATGGCAGCCTAGTAACCTGCTTGTCCGTTGTTGAGGCTGAGGAAATCTTTACAAGATGAGATGTGTGAACGATGTCTGCAGTGGCGGCACCAGCTAGCGTCCACACAGCAACGCAGACTGGGAATTGTTTTTATTACTTCAGAGAAGTGCAGGTAAAAGCAGTCACAGGGCGCCAACTTCTGAATCAATTTGGCAGTCCGGTTGACAACGAGGCTGAACAGTATTCTACAAGCTAATGTTGCGTGATTTCTTCTCTGTGTTTCACGCAACTCAGTGATCCTCCACGCAGCGGAAAGTGCTTCAACTCGCCGATCGCTAACACGCAATTGAACCCAAATGCACGTATGTACCTTTTTTGCCATGATCTTCCCGTGCCAGCTGATGACTGGCACTGGACCGAGATCACCGTCTGTTTTTTTCTAACTGTCCTGCTCCTTTGTTGTACCCACTCCTTGAGTCGAAATATCTTCAACACCACGTTTACTGTCTAAGGGTCTTCTCTGAAAAAGTAACTCTCCAGAGCCCCTATGTCGTGTCCTGATCTCACAAAAACAATCTGTATTGTCTCAGGCCATCTTCCGATAAAATAACCCATCTGTGTACAGGAAATATTTTTCGCACGCCGTCCCCAGCAGATTTCGTGGAAAGACTCAGACACGCACAGCATGACAGCTGAAAGGCGCGTTAAAACGCTCCCTGTCGCCTTGTTCTACGTAAGTACTTTTCGCTGTATTATTGACCAGTAAGAAAGACACACACAAGCTAAATCAGCTACTTATTGGTTTGTTTCCGTGACACCAAGCATCTGCTCGTGGAATACTCTGAGACGCAGTAAACCACACCGTTTGGCCTTGACTGTACGAAGAAGTACAGTGGATTATGAGTTTATTTTATTCGAAAGCACTTTTCCGTGGTACAGCCAGAAGCCAGAGAAGGGACTGAAGCGAAGCATTTGGTTTGTGGAACGTTTCCGAGTAGTTCTGCCTTATCAGTTCACGGTATTCACCAGGTATCCTCTCTGCTTGAGTAATCTTGCTCTGCTTTGCTGCTTACTGCATCGCTTCGATATTTGCAAATCAGCTTTCTCGTTAAGGTAGAATTTCTTCGCCCCCCACCCCCGTTAAGGAGGCCACATTTTACTCAAAAACATCCTCAGCAATTCATAAATGTGCGTAATTATTGATAAGAGGCGTCTTTTAAATAGTGTCTCTGCGGATCGAATTACCCATTTCGCGTGGATGTGTCTACGGTTTTTCTCTACGGGCGTGTTCACTTGAAATTAGTCACCCACTCGCAGAACCCTAATCGCGTACTCTCTAGCAACTAGAGTTCTAAACCACAATTCTCCTCCTGATGTCATCGTATACGTACCACAGTACGCGGAGTATTCTTCCACAGTATCTAGAATTCTCCCCCGGCTGTGCTGGCTCAAGTGGACAAATCTCTTCGGCTGTATGGCAGTCATTCTTAACACGAACACTTCCCTGAATATGACTTTACGGGAATCATTCGCCCACAATACATATTGCTAGCTTCTCTGTTGGTGGAACAGCCATTGTGTCTATGACCTCAGTAGACTCATTCGTTACCAATGTGTAAGGCGGTCTTCTTAACTTCCAAAAACACCATTCGGATGGAAAATTTGCATTGACCATTCACCGTCACTTTAAAACGGTAACCGCCTATCTTCCCAGTGCTATGGTTGCCTATTTCATTTCCTCGGTAATGCGGCTACGAAGGTGTGCACACGTTACACCGTGGTAATACTTTCGGGCCCAGGAGAGCTGTCTTAAGTGGCGGTTCTCCGTGTCGCACACAGCCCTTCCAATTAGGGAGAAAAACCGTTCTCATGCTTCCACTACAGGAAAAAGATATATGTTCGCCTCTTCCCAACGAACGAGAGGAGTGCAGAGGCATGATAAGTATCCCGCAGTATCCAACAAGTGAAAAAAAAATAGCAGTTCCAGCAGTTTACGTCTAAAATGGAATCAAAGCACGCTGGTGTCCGTTGCCGCACCTGTCTGCAGTAGTGCGTAGCTCGCAGCGTTCCGCCGGCCTAGGGGAAACCGGTGTTCCTACTGGGACCACGACCCCTAGAAAACAGACTCCCTGTCATTGAAGAGGGAAAGGAGTCTAGAAACGAGGATATGTGTGTGTCTTTCGACGCCAGTTTTGCTGTCGCCCCTTTCGACTCTCCCGTCACTCCCATCCGGATGCACAGATCCATGTTTTACACATCCGTGCGCGCTGCGGACGCTGACCCGCTTCTTTGTTTCTTCGTACAGCGTTCTTGTCCGTCACGGACGCGGAACTACGTTGCGCCTTCTTTCTGCAGTAATCACCTGTTCCCAGTTCTTATTCATGTCTGTCGACTTGTTAAAGGTTTACTGGTTCCAAAGTTGGAACCTCCACAGCCGTGTTCGTTGGCCTTTATTTAACTTGTCTGTACAATAATCCTCGGCGCTTTTTGTCCGTTTCTCTCACTATTGTTGCATCCTTAGGGTAGAAATAGGCGGAGGTCTCCTACACTTAAATTTCCGTCCTTTGACAAGTACAAGATTCCAATGTTTTTCTCTGCGCATCACTACTCCTAGACTAGTGTCTTGACCCGAGGCAAAATGCCGCATGCGACTTAAGGTCTGCCCTGTCTCCTGCGGGTTATCCCTGCTCTTGTGACCCAACACTTTTTGCACACTTTGCATGTATTCTGCTTCTTCTTGTTAACTTTTTGCAATCCGTTGCTTCTTGTGCCGTCCGTCACTTCGGTGCTGCTGGTTTCGCTCTGTCTTTTTCCCGATTTCGACTGTATCGTCCTACCGTCTGCGAAGGACTCACCACCCTTGTCCAGACAAAAAAAAACTAATACGACTCAACTTTTCCTTCCACGTAGGGCGAACGATGCCTTCCAGGTGTAGCTACACAGCTACACCTGTGTAGCTGTGCACAGAGCTTTGTCCTTCGGGCTCACCGCGTGCCTCGATTTCACGATGCCGCCTCACCAGATGAAGACGACCGTGGGGAGTGTCAGCCATCTGCTCATAACTATCTGCATAAATCTGTGCACGCATCTGTAATATATGCACACATATGTAATACGTTGGCCTTCCCGTTCACGTATACAGTTGTCTACATTACATCGCGGGTCTGTGTACCTGGGGCGCTGGATATACTCACAGCAGACAAGAGGCCGCCCAGTCCACTTTGTGCAACGTTTACTGTGCGAAAGCCGTCCCCACTTTTTCGTTCAATCCACACGACTTGCTTGTGGAAGTAAAAAGGGTATGCTCTGCGCGTGTGCACACGTAGAGCAAGATATAAGGGAGCACAAGAGAAATACTCGTAGATATGGAGGTGTGCCCCGGCTCCTTTCTGTGCTCATTTGCGTGAGTGTGCCAGACTCCATCGAGAATCTGCATCACCTAGAAAACAGTTTTTCTTGACGAAGAGCACGTCTGATCTTTTCTTCCAGGTGCAGAAACAACCTGGTTGCTACAGTTCCCTCGTTTTGTAAAACCTGTTTCGCCTATGTATACTGTTCTGTGATGAGTCTCACCATTTCTACCGACAACGTCTTCTTCCGTCTCACGTCCTCCTTTTCCTTCTGCGCAAGTCCTCCCGCTACTTGTGCCCCTTCAGGCGCATAAAATTCTTTTTTTCCTCCCTCTGACCCGCGTGCCTCTACTGTCGTCATTATAGCAGTTTCCTTCCCCTCTGTGGTGGTTCCTTGCCCTTCTACCCAGAGTTCCGCCCTTTTTGTCACGCAAGTCTCTCCGCCAATCCCTTTCCTTTCGTGCCCCCGTAGGAGCCATTCTCAGCCCCTGCGGGCGCCGTAGTCGGTGGCATGCATCAAAATTTCCCCCTGCAGCAGCTTTTCTGCGTAAATCTCCAGCTTCTCTGTAAGGGAGCTGTTGTTGTTCTCTTTGCACGAGGAGGAGTACTGCTGCGCCTCTCCTTCATCTGACGTAGACTTCTCTTCCCCTTTGTGTGTCTTTCCCTTCTCCTTCCTCGCACTCCTTCCTACCCGCGTCTTCTACCTTTTCCCCTCCCCCTTCGTTTTTGCCCTTTTTCTCCCCTCGTCTTTATATGCGTTTTTCCCTGCGTATGTCTGCCCCTTGTTCCGACTCCCGCTTTCCTCCGTTTACCCTCCCTTCGGTCCCGTGTGTGCTCCTCCACGCCTTGTCTTCCCCCTCCCTACACATTCCTCCTTCGCACGGTTTCGGTTTCCCGTCGTCGCCGTCTCTGCATTCGCTTTCTCCGCCGGTGGTCCTCTGATCCTTTCTTCTTTTTCTCTTCTCGCCATTTCTCTTCTTCGTCCGTGTTCGTACCCGTCTTTCTTCGGGGAGTTCCCACCTGCAAGTGTCCGGTTCTTCTCTGTCCAAGCAGCAGCAAGAAGATGAAAGGCGCCTGGGGTGTGCTGCTGCTCCTGGGGGTCGTTGGCTACATGTCTTACGGCCTCTACAGCCTGTACCGGGAAACGCAGCCCCCCGTGGCTCCTGCCTCTTTGCAGAAACGAGAAGCAGAAAGGCGGAAAGCAGCCGCGGCAGGGAAGCAGCAGCAGAAAACTCACAGCGTGCCCATCTGCAAAAATAAATTCTCACCGTCTCTCTCTCTCACTTACCACTTCTTCCTCTCGCCTCGTACGTCGCTGCCGTCTCTCCACCACCTCCTGCGCGCCCACGAGCTCAAGAAACCAGTACGCCCCCCTGCTCTTTTATCACGCACACACGCCTGCCTATATGCAAGTGGATGTGCGTGTGTGCTCCTGTAATGAGGACGGCTTCGCAGACTTACAGAAAGACGGGGAGACAAACACCCCTAACATTTGTATGCTGCCTGTGTCAGCACGAGCGCACATGTTCGAAGGCAGACACACGTGTGTGTACCTCTGTGTGGATATGTATATATATATATATATTACATATGTGTATATGCGTATAAACAACTGTATGTGTATATGTGTGCCTGTGAGTATAAAGACGTGTTTATCGTTTATTAGGTTCGAAGACGTACACAAGATACGTGCGTGTTAAGAAATGCGTGTCTACACGTCAACGTGTGCTGGCGAAGAGTGGAATACGAAGTCATTTGCTCACGGTGAAGCCGCTCCTGCTGCGGAGGGGCATGCCGTCCTTGAAGCCCTGTGCTTTCACAGGGATATGTGTGTCTGTATACAGTCCAGCATATGTATACAGGCAAATATGTACATGTGTGTGTACGTATATAATCGTGCGCACCCAGAATTCTACGTGTATGCACGCGTGTATACCTGAATCTGTGTGTACAGTCCAGTACATGTATACATTTACAGCTGCATATATATATATATGTATATATATGGATTCGTATGCACCCAGATACCCACTTGTACGTGTACGTTTGTATATACATGTGTGTGTCTATGTACGCTTACAGGTGTACATATATATATATAAATGTATATATATATATATGTGGATTCGTTTGCACCCTAATACCCGTCTGTACGTGTATATGTGTATATACATGCGTGTGTACATATCCATTTACAGGTGTACATATACATATATATATATACATATATATGTACATTTGTATGTACCCATATAGCCGTTTGTACGTGTATGTGTGTGTACACATGTGTGTATATATATGCAGTTGCATACACAAGTGTATGAGCATGTACAACAGAGTCGCAGATTCTGCGGACTTCTACCCGTTTCTGCGGTGTTGCTGACTTCACGTCGTGCGTTGCCCCGTCCAACTGAGCTGCCGACCTACTTGGCTGTTGCTGCTGCTGCTGCTGCTCCTGCCGGTATACCAACCTGGAGAAGATACAGGTGCCAGCTGATGCCCACCTGTCTCCCTCTCGGCTGTTGTAGGATGGCAGCGTCTCCTCTTAAAACCCTGTTTTACGGAGAATGTTGCTGTTCCTGTAGCTGTTCCCGGTATCGCGCAGTTAGGGTTCCTTCTATCGGTGTTGTCGCTGCAGCTGCTGCAGCACACGACTGCTGCCGCTCTGACGTTTCTCTCTCTGGTGCTGGTGCTGCTGCTTTCACTGGCCGCGTTGATACCGCTGCAGCTGCTGCTGTTGCGGCGCCTACTGCTCTGCTGGTGCTGCTCCGCTGCTGCTGCGCCTCGTCGAGCTGCTTTGCCGCCTCTCCGTCGCCCACGCTGCTGGCTGTGTCGGCGGTGGCTGCTGCCTCCCGCGGTCGCACGGCTGGTGCCACGTTTCCGCCTCCCGTTGCTGCTGCTGAGAGATACTTCCTGCTGATCCTTCTCTATTTGAAAATCTGGAGCTGCATCCTTGCACTAATATGTCGCATCCTTACGTGGACAAAAATACAGTAGCAGGAGGGCAGCTGCAGGAGCCGCCCGACTGCTGTTCTGCTGCTGTTACTGCTGTTTTGCCGCGTGTGCTGCTCGCGGTGCTGCTCTTGGTGGTGCTCTGACTCTCGTTGATCGCGCCGCGGTTTTTTTTCTCGCTGCTGCTGCTGCTGCGGCTGAGGAACTGCTGCTACTGTTGTCGCGCCGCTGCTGTCGCGCTGCTGTTGTCGCGCTGCCGTTGCTGCTGCAGTCCAGCTTCGTCTACTTGGGCAGCGTGAAGAGCCGGCCGTACAGCTGGGAGGGAGAGGAGGAGTACCGTCGTGCAGCAGCCGCGGACGTGGGGCTGCTCAATCGCCTGCAGGAAAAATTTAATTTCTCAGGGAAAGAAACAGCAGACGTAGAGGCTGTCGTCCCTGAACGCTTGAGGTAGAGAGGCACACCTAGATACGTAGAGACATATGTACATACATATACATATATATATATATATGTGTATGTGTATGTGCTTGTATACAGAGATGTACCTATGCATCTGCACTTGAAAAGACGACCTTGTACATATATACGTATGTGCATGTAGGGGTAGTTCAATATAGATAACGTGTACACTAATTAGAGAGTACGCACACACGTATATTATATATATGTGTACATGAAACAGTTATACGAAGATGTTTATATGTAAAGGTATTTTACAGCAATTCATCTATGTGTGTGCATGTGGTCGTGAGGAGAGTCTCTGAGGTCAGCGGGTCAAATCCTTCAGGACGCGAAGAAAAGATGCCACATTCTTCACAAGATATTCTAGAGGGCCACGCGTCTCACCACAAGTGAAAATTTACCTCTACAACACGCATATACGTATATATGTGTACGTGCGGGGGTCGCTTTATTCAAGCGCAGATACGTACGAACATCTGTATACACAAGCATATACATTTGGATACATACGTGTGTGAGGATCCGTCAAATAGTGGCTCTTCTTGATACCTACGGCACCTCTCCTGGCGTGGAGGTAATTCTACGGCTGTGTATTGTTGCCTCTTTAATCCAAACGTACATACATATAGACATATGTGTATATATATATGTAAATGGGCACACATGTACGTGCACGTGTATATATATAATGTGTATAGGGGCACACACGCACGAGAAGGGTTGCTTGACAAGCGAGACGTCGCAGCTAATACATATCTGCAGGACCATCGTCGAACGGCCTCGGCTGGTGACGTCTTTAAATACGGGTGAACACATACATACATATATATGTCTCTCGTTCTCTATATATATGTAACTTGCATGTGTAATCCACTCTCCTATGACAAAACATGCGTATGGATATATATACCTATACGTATACATGTATGTGTGTATATGTGTATAACGTTTGTGTGGTTTTATGACTAACTTGCTTACCTAGTCCACGCTCTTCTATCACAGAGCATGCACCTATATGTATACATGTATAGATGTCTACGCACACGTATGGCGTGCTCACAGCGTAGGCGTGTAACCAACTTTCCTATTATAAAACACGCACATATCGACACACATATATATATGTGAAGATGCTTCCTCCTGTTTCCATATATTTGCCCGTGACTTTACGCGTCTACACGATTCTTGTATGGAATCGACTTCCTCTCACATGTGAGGGGCGTGCGTGTGCATGTGTGTCTGTGTCGCGTTGTCAAAACCTACACACCCTCGTGTACTCGCCGACGTGTATATCTTCGCAGACACAAAAATTTGCATGCGCTTGCGCGTGGCATGGTGGTGATATGGTGGGGTTGGTGCAGAACAAATACAACGCTCTACCTCTACGTACGGACCGAGGACGACGCGACGGGCGAGGAGACGCCGCTCAACTCTATTCACCAAGTGTCACAGGCTATCACTCCTAGTGAGTTTCTCATGGTACACCTGTGTGTATGTGAATCTTTCTCTTTTTTTCTGTCTGTGTCTCTATTTTATGAGTCTTCTGTCGCCGAGGTGTATTTCTCGGCAACTGCAGAACGCGTGTATACATGCACACACATGTATATGCTGCGTCTGCATTCATGTCTGCCTCTGCATGCGTGCACACAAAATATACATGTATATATACACATATGTTTGTAGATGTAGGTATAGATAGGTATACATGTATTTAGATGGATATCTATCTATATATATATATATGAGAGAGAGGGAGATATAGGTATAGAGGGATACACAGATATACGTGTGCGTATATGATTCTCTGTATATATATATATATCTGTTTAGATAGATACATACGTATGTAGATAGATAAATAGACACATATAAATACAGATAGATATATACACATATACGTAGATACACATATATACAGATAGAGAGAGATACATATATGTACCTGTGTACATAGGCAAATAGATACAGGTGTAAGTGCACGCAGACACCTCTATAGAGAGATAAATGCACAAGCATACTTCTATGTATAGCTAGTTGGAGGTCCGTCTTCCTTCGGTGACACTGGTGCGCGTCTGTCTGCTTTGCTGTTTGTGGGAGGTGTGTCGTCTCTCCCCTTCTCCGCGCCTGCACCCAGGTGAATTTCTGCTGTTCCGTCCTCACCGCAGCACCAGCAGCAGGAGCGCAGTCTTTTCTTTCTCGACTCTGTCTCTGTACAAGTAGCGTCTGCCTTGCGTGCCCTGCGGGAGCCTCCTCTCCCCCCCCTGTACACGCGCCAGTGAGGTGACCCCAACAGCGAAAGAGAGCGCGAGAGATAGGGAGAAAGATATATACACACATGTGTATGTATATGTTTTCTTCGTCGACGTGCGTGGTAGTAGAAGCCGAACGTTTAAGAGAGACAACACAGGAAGACGCGCACTCAGTCATAAAAAGAGAGAGCGACGGCGAGACAGAGAAGTGTGGCCGAGATATTGCCGGAGGAGGACGTGTACGTCCTCGGCCAGAAGGGGGAGAAGGGAAGGGCGAGGAGAAGCAAACTCGCAGAGAGACAAAAAGGGAGAAGAAATTCTCGAAGACGAGAAGGAGGAGGAGAAGAGAGGACGGCCGTTCTTGGTTGGGCGAATCTTTCTGCAGTCTCTGCATATTATGTACGTGTCGGGGGGTGCCGCGCAGTTGTTTACATGTGTGTGTCTATCACCCAGCGAGAGACTCTCCTCACAGTTGCTTTCCGTCTCTTGAACTTGAATCTCGTCGTTTTCCTCTTGTTTCTTCGCGGGACTTCCGCGGTCATCACCTCCGTATCTCCTCACACACACACACACGCATACATGTTGGACGTGTGTGCACTGGGGCTCAGCAGCTTCTGCCTGCAGGACGCGGGGATACAGGAAGTGTCCTTCTCGCTTTTTGGCAGCAGCGCCACGTGCCCTTTCCTTCCGACGCACCCGTGCCAGCGTTGCAACAAATACGAAGAAGACACGGACTCGTACAAGCGCTTCTCTAACTGTGCCACACGTGCTACATTTGTTTCACCGTTGCGGCACTGCCGCTGTTCTGTTGCTGTCTGCTGCTGCTGCGCTGGTGCTGCTGCGGCGGCGGCTTTCTCCGCTGGGCTGCTGCTTCTGATGCTGCTTCGCTGCCGCTGCTCCTTCGCTGCTGCTGCTGTTCTTCCGCTGCAGGTCACTTGAAGCAGTTAAAACGTTTTCTCTTGGAGGACCCGTGGGGAGAGAAGCTGCGCGCCGCGACACAGCACCTGCAGATGCCTCCTCCTGCAGTCCAGTCGCTGCCTGAGTACATCCACGTAAGCCGCTGTGTGCACGTCCTACTGTTTCATAATATAAGTAGAAGCGACTGGGCGGGTTTGCTTGTATCTCCTGTACGTGTGCGTGTGGTATGGGTATTTGTACGTGCATATAGAGATAAGTAGACATATGCGCATATGTATATGTATGTGTGTGTGGGTGTGCACATACGTGTGTACACGGAGAGGTGTGTCGACACATATTCGTAAAGAATACATAGGCATGTGTATTCAGTATTCTATTTTATATATCTGTGTAGGGAGATACGTGCACACATACGTCGATAAAATATATGCGTATATATATGTGTGCACCTCATAGTCGATATAGGGTTGCCTTGCTTCCACCGGTGTTACGGAAGAGAACCGGCGGCCTCACGTGCGTCTGTAAATGTGGCTGCTTATGCTGGAGTGCGCTTTTCCCTGCGCTCCACCTGTCTGTGGTTGGGTGTATACGGCCGGCGTAGACTTCCTTGCTTCTTGTATATTTGCCCATCCATCGAGGGGAGCGGGGGCTCTCCCGACGACTCGGTTCAATTTAAAAGGCAACGGGCTACGCACCTAGCTGCACACACGTGTAAATATACATCAACGCACTTGCGCGACAATATGTACGTACATGTGTACGCACATATGTTCGACTGTTCGTCTGTTTACATATATATGTATTATCACGCGTACGTGAAGATGTACCATCTACATATATATATATGCGTGTCTATTTAAATAGGTATGTAGGTGCGTCTGCACGCGAAGAAGTGCCTGTCCACGTTTTGCTGAAGTGGGAGACTGCTGCGCTGCAGGTGGGGCCAGTGCTGGAGCACCGGCCGCTGCTAACGGAAGAATTTCTCAAAAAATTTGGGACGCATAACCCGTTTATCGATTGGCACGATCAGGTGAACCGTCAGATGTACCATGCAGTCACACATATATACCTGGGGGCGCGGTCGCACATATGGATGGAACGTATACATTCTTATGTACGCCCACCATCTTGCATATATATGTATATATATACGTGTATATATATTGTATGGATGTATATCTGTCAGTGTACGTGTAAGAACTTACGTGTATATATATATATATATGCGTTTGTGTTGTGTGGACGGATATTTGTCTATATGTAGCGATTTGCGTGTATATGTATATATATAGGTGTATATGTGGTATGGATGCATATCTGTCTATTTAGATTTGACGATTTACATGTATATATATGTGTGTGTATATTTATACGTATGTGTATTGTATGGATATATATCTATTTATGTAGAAGGATTCATGTATAGACGTGTGTGACACTTCGTAGATGTATATATATTTTGCATACTTCAGCACGCACGGGCGTGCTTGTATGTATGTGTGTATGTATGTGTGTATGTATTTGTGTGTCTGTACGTGTATGTGTGTGTATATGAATATATGTGTACATATATATATGCCCAATATATTGTGTGTATATGTGTAATATATATGATATGTGCATATACAACATATGTGTCTAACATATATTGTTTGTGTATATGTATATATATGTGTGTACCATGTATGTATATATTGTGTATATATATATAATATGTACACACAACATATGTATTGTTTGTGTATATGTATATATATATATACGTACCACATATGTATCTATTGTGTGTGTGCATACATATATATATATATAATGTGTGTACACACAACATATGTGTCTAACATATATTGTTTGTGTGTATGTATATATATATATATATGTGCGTGTTTACGCATACCGCGAGGGAGAGCGAAAGAGACACGCAGGTTTTTCCTTCGCCTTTTCTCGAGGACCATCTGTGTGGGCGGACAGGACGCGGTTTTGCACGTGCGTGGGGGCCCCTGTGGATGGGACGGAGGACACGACGCAGCAGATTTGGGCGGGGCTCTAGTCGGTTCTCTGCTGAATAAACTCACGTGCTTTCCTTTCTCTCCTTACAGCAGTATACGCCCACCTGTGCGACATTGCTTGCGTCTGCGCTCTTCTATCTTTTGATTCATATTATGTGTATACTGTCATACATATTTATATATATGTGTGCATACTTGTCTATCAGATTCGTCACACACACGTGTGGGGATGCAAGTATGAATATGCGTGGATGTCTGCGTGCGTACGTGCCTGTCTGCTGCGTGACTTTGTAGTGCTGCTCCTCTGCCTTCTCCTGCGTACCCGTCCTTCCGGCTGCTGTCGGCGCTGCTGCTCTCTCTGCAAGAAATTCCCCACACTTAGATTCGAACACGTACATCAAGTCTGCTGTCTGTTGCATGTATGCTCCTTGCTGCTACATGTAGAGAGGAAAAGAGGAAAAAAGGGAAGAATATCTCTATGTGTACGCAGTTCTACAGACGCGCACCGCCGTAAACATAAAAACACATATATATATGTGTGCATATACGTGCATATGTATATACGTACGAAGGTATAGATCGGTGTGTATATCCATTATTTTGCACCCGTTCAAAGATAGATATCTCTCTATCTGTGTATATATGTAGATGTACATATTCGTGCAAGTACGCACCGCCGTCAAGCATGTATATATGTATCTCTGTGTATGTCTAGGTCTATACATATCTGAGTGTGGACCTCTGTGTACCTACAAATACGCATAGGAGTTTCTCTTCAACGCGGTGAGACTGCGGTCCCTGCGGACTGCAGAGGCCCCGTTGATGGCGAGAATGTCTCTCTCCTTGTTGCCTGTCATGAGCCGCAGTCCCCCCGCATTTCCGGGTGAATTTCTGCACGAAGTCGTGTCCCCCTGCGTCTGCCCTCTCTGTGCGTGCAGACTTACGCGCTGCCTGTTCACGTAAACTCTTTCATCTCTCCCGAAGATGAATATCTGCCGCTGGTGCAGCTGCCCCACGAGGCGTTCGTCCTCGACAAGACAGAGCAAAGCAGATCAGCAGCAGCAACACCGATCAAAATTACGTACAAGCCGACCGGTGCGCAGCTCCTGCAACGCCGTCTCTTCGGTGCTATGAATACGTAGACACCGAGGAAGAGAAAGGCAGCCAATGAGAAAAAAAGATACAGAAAGACAAGAAGGCGTGACAGTGTGTGGCTGCGTGCTTCTTCCAACGCAGAACGGTTCTCTGCGGCAGAGGCAGAAGAGAACACGGGGAGACGAGAGAAGAAAGCAGCAAGACAAATATGTATGAAAATATATATGTGTGTACATCGGTCTCAGTTACGGCCAGCGTTTCCTCGTCGATGTACATCGTCTGTCTTTCTACGTGTCTGTGTGCGAGGTACACATACGTATTCGTGTGTCCACTCATACATACACATGTGTATGGGTGTTATACATACGTAGATAGCGTAGACACATTTGCATCTACATATATACACACATTTGGAGACACACATATACATGTGTGTGGGTATATACATACGTAGGTGTCGTAGGTGTTACCCACCAGCTCTGAATGTATATGGAGATATGCGTATATATATATGTGCATGCTTGTGTACAGGGTGGGGTCACCTGTCAAGGCCGAATGTATACTCATATACATAAATATATATATACCTATACGTGCCGGTGTTTCCTACTAGATTCGAATGTGTATTAAGACTTATACGCATAGATACATCCACGTATGTATATATATACAGATATCGACGCATACGTGTATATATATGTGTATACATATATACACATTTGTGTGCTGGTCGGAGTTAAAAAATCCGAATGTGAATTCACGTCCATATGCGTGTAATGCTGCAGGTGTTTTCTACCAAATTCGAGTGTGTAGGAAGACTTACATACGTAGATATATATGCATGTATACAACCTCTGTGTATCCCGTGATGCTACCTGTGAGGGTCTTAATATCAACACTCGCACGGATATGCACTCGTTGCGCTTCTGTGCATTTTCGGAGCGACCTAGTTTTGGCTTTTCACTATACCCCCCTCACTTCACCTACATCCACATATATATGTAGGCAAATCTTTGTACTCTATACCCTCGTTACTTCACCTACATCCACATATATATATAGGCAAATCTTTGTACTCTATACCCTCGTTACTTCACCTACATCCACATATATATATAGGCAAATCTTTGTACTCTATACCCTCGTTACTTCACCTACATCCACATATATATATATATGCAAATCGTTGCACTCTACCCTCGTTACTTCACCTGCGTCTACATATATATATATATGGAAATCTCTTTACTCTGCCCTCGTTATTTCACTTGTGTCTACATACATGTATATGTACGTGTGTATGTCTCTGCCAATATATACTTATGTGTGCATGGAGCTGGAACTGCATATATTCGTGTATATATATATATATACATGTATGTATGCGTACACATGCATACGTATCTTCATGGGTAAAACTATGTATACAGGTGTAGATGTAGAGACGTGTGCAGCGACAGAATTGTAGGGAACGACGCACTTGTATTTGTCTGCATATACAGCATATATAGACCAATGTAGCCACGTTGGTTGCTGCTCTGCTGCTTCGCGTCTGCCTGGTCCTCTCCCTCTTGTTGCCGGAGTGCCACTCGCACCGTTTTGGCTGTATTCACAGATGCGCCTATTTTTCTCTACATGAGTAGCGCCTGTACTTCCGTAGGGACAGAGATGTAAAGGAAAAGACATAGATAGATAGATAGATAGAGAAGCGCAGACTTATATATGCCGTATGGGGTGGGCGAGGAAGAAACGCCCGTATGTTGACAGATAGAGAGAGGGGAAGAGGCCGATACACACATGTGAAGAGGGAGGGAGACGGGGGGGGGCCGCAGATATATGTGGAGACACACGAAGAAAAATATATACGCATGTCTGTATGTATAGAGAGAGGGACAGACGTAGATGTCTGTACATCTATATATGTGTTTGTGAGTCTAGCGAGAGACAGAGAAACGTATACGTATATCTGTACATAGAGAGAGAAGCGTAGACGTAGTATATATACCAATATATATGTATGTGTGTGTGAGTCTTGATATCTACAGAGAGCGAGACAAAGAAACGTATACATATGTCTGGATATATCTAGGGAGACGTAGGTGTGTACATATCTGTGTATATATGTATGTGTGTCTGAGTCAAGATTCCGGCTGATCGAGACCTGTAGAGACCGGTATATGAACAGCAGCTAGAGCAGCAGAGGGACGCATCTACCTAGGTGTGTATACATAGAGACGGGGATACACCTCTTCACATATGCGTGGAGACTGGTGTGTGCGCCTGGGAGAATTTATGCTGATATGTATATCTGTATATATTTTCCCTTTCGTGAAGGAGACTGTACCAACTCTAAGCGCGGCACTGCGCAGGCCCCTCTGCTTCGGTGCGGGGCACACGGAGCCGGGTCTGCGTCTTCTTCGGCTGCCGATTTCTTGGCTGCAGCAGAACGACAGCCGCTCGCTGCTCCCGCTGCTCTCTTTTCGGCTGCCCCTGCCGGAGCTTTTCCATCCTTCGCCGCAACTGCCGCCGCTGCTATTCTTCGCCGCCACTGTTCTTCGCCGCTGCTGTTTTTCTCCACTGCTGTTCTGCGCCGCTGCCGCTCCATTGCGCCTGCCGCCACTTCTGGGCTGTCAGTCCTCCTCCTACCTGCCTTGTGTTGCTGGTGATGCAACCCGTGTCCTGCTGCTGTTGTGCTGCTGCTACTGCTGCTCTCCCTAGTACTACGCCGCTGCTGCCGCTGTGCCGCTGCCACTGACACGCGACTGCAGCAGCTGCCGCTCCTGCGCTGCCCTGCTGGTGCCGCAGCAACGGGTGTGCCGCCGCCCGATGTCGAGGAGGGCGGTGCCGCCTTCTGCTGCTGTTGCTGTGCTGCTACGCTGCTGCATTGCTACGGTGCTGCTGCGGCTGCGCTGCTGCTGCTACACTGCCGCTGCTATGCTGATGCTATGCTGCTACGTTGCTGCTGCTGCTGGTATGCTGCTCCTGTGCTGCCGCTATGCTGCTGCTGGTGCTATACTGATCCTGCTATGCTGCTACGGTGGTGCTGCTGCTGCCGCGATGGTGCTGCTGCTCCTGTTTTTCGGCGGCTCCTGCAGGCTACGCGACGTGGATGTTCCTGCTGCACATGGCCCAGGCGCTGGGCTCCCTTGAAAATATGCAGTTCTCTCAGTACGACGTCAGCTCCATGAAGATGATGATGGGCGGCTCTAGCCCTTGGGTGCTGCTTCTTGTCTACCTGATTTCTGTTCTCCACCTGATCTTCGAGGTCAGCCATTTCTTTCTGCTGCCTGCGGTCTCTGCGTCTTCTCGCTTCTCGCCCGCTGGGAAACTCTCTCGCCTGCTGCAGCTCTTTCTTCCACATTCGCCGTTGTCGCTCTCGCCATTCTGCCGCTGCTTCTGGCAAAATTTAGAAACGGCCGTCCGTCACTTTTTTGCCAGCGGGGGAAGGGGAAGGGACGAGGCGGCGTCGCGACGAAGCGCCGGGCTGCTTCCGAGCGCTGCCCGTTCCTGCGGCCACTTCTTCAATCGCAAGAAATGCGCTTCCTCTGTGTGCTGCTGCTCTCTCTGGGACATGTCTGCTGCCCCGGCTTCATACTCTTAATACTGAAGATGCTGTATATAGGTACATCTATATGAGAGATGGACAAGCGCGTACACACATATACGCACGTATACACATATACGCACGTATACACGTATACGCACGTACACACGTATACGCACGTACACACATATACGCACGTACACACGTATACGCACGTACACACGTATACGCACGTACACACATATACGCACGTACACACGTATACGCACGTACACACGTATACGCACGTACACACATATACGCACGTACACACGTATACGCACGTACACACATATTAAAATAGGGGAAAGGAAATCTGCGCGTTTTTCTTTCCCCCCTATCTTTTCCTCTGCGACACTTCCTTCACTACTCTAGCCTCTTCGGCTTCACCTGCCTTCATCGGTGCTTCGCCTGCCACCGGCCCAGTACGTGCTCTTTATGTACATGCACATATATGTAGCGATGGCAGCGGGAATGGTCTTCGGGGAGATTGGCGTAGAAGCAGTCGTTTCATGGCTGCTTCGTTTTCAACTGCCTCCCCGCCACGCCGTCGTATGTTGGCCAACAGACTGTTTATTCTCTTCGTCTCGCTCTCTTCTACGATTGTCCACCTATTCGCCTACCTCTCTCATCTTCACAATAAATATATACATGGACTTGTATCTACCTATTCAGATACACCTGTTTGTCTACAATATATATATATATATATATGCGTGTGTGAATGCGTCTTTTCACTGCTGTCGTTTTCGCTTCTGCTCGGTCTCCTCGTCTCACGTTTTCTCTTCCCTTTCGACCTGCCCGTAGGGGGCGACTGTGCTCCCTGTGCATCACATGTATACGTTTATACATATATATATATATATATTCCGTGGGTAGGCATTGTTTTCCTCTTCCGGAATGCAGTTTGTCTCCTTTGCCCCCCGTCGCGCGCTCACCTCTCTGCGAGGTCTCCACAGCTTTCTGCAGCTCTGCTGTCCTTGTCCTTCCGCTCCCGAACAGGGTGCAGTGCTGCCGCCGTGCCTGGTGGTGGCAGTTTTGAAGTGCTGCTGCTCGTCTTCTTCTGCTGCATGTTGCCGTTAGACTTTTCCTACTGGCTCTTGCTGCGGTGCTGCCGCACTGCCGGGGCTGGTGCTGCCGTCCTGCGCCCGCATCTTCTTCGGCCGCACTGCTGCTGCTGCTGCGCTGCGGCTCGTTTGAGTCTCCTGCTGCTTCGTTGCTGCCGCTTTGTGGGGACGGTGGGCTGCTGAGCCGTTTTCTGTGTGGAGTTGCTCAGGCACTCGCGTTTTACTCGGACGTTAAATTTTGGCGAAGCCAGAAGAATCTTGCGCAGCACTTCTCAGTAAGAAGGAGCAACACGCGTGAAGGACAAAGTCCCTTCTTCTCTCGTTTTCAAGCGTATGCACGTCTGTGTGTGCAGGTATAGGGAGGAGAGGTGCATACAAACAGCTCGGCACTTCCTCTCTACGTACACATGAATGCACTTCCCCTGTGCTCCATATACACGTACACATTCTTGGATACATATAGCTGGACATAAACGTATGTGGACGTGTGCGGATGTTGTGATGCGTATACACGTATATGTACCTGTACGTGTGCCCACGTTGTACTGTATACTTGTACGTATATATATACGTATCTGTACGTATGCGTACGTTGTGGTGTATAGATATACATACACGTACATATATATATGCATGCGTATATGCACGTACACATCCATTGTGGTTACACACACCCGTATGTACGTATTCATATGTTGTAGTGGGCCCACGTATGTATATATATATATAAATGGGTACCTGTACGTACATATTAGTTGTGGTGTAGATATGTCTGCACATATATAAATATACTTAGATGTACATGTGCGTACTTTGTGGTGCATGTAGATAGATGTATGCATATATGTATATATATATACATGCCCGTATGTGTACGAATGCGTACGTTCTGGTATGTAAACGTGTGTCTGTTTATCCATCTATTTATCTATTTATATATCTATCTGTCTATCTCTCCATAAATATATATATGGATGTATCTATCTATCTTTTTATCTCTCTCTCTATCTGTCTATCTCTCTCTATATATGTATATATACATACATATGTGTGTATACACTGCACTGGAAGGTGACGCGTCGGGAGCGCCCCTCGACTTTTACGGGGACGCCGTCGCTGATGGCGCCTCTTCGGAGGGCCACACGTGCAGCAGGCGCCTTCCTCACTAAAATGCAGATAGGAGAGGAGAAAGTGAGGGAGAACTCTTTGTTCGTTCTCTTTCATTTGACATTCCTGGTCAACGTACTGAACGTGTACCTGGTGCCTGAACGTACGTACCGACGAGCCCAGTGGGGAGAAATAGAGAGAGATCGATGGACAGCATTTTAGAAGACTTTTTGTGTACACAATGATGTAGAGCTATCTCTGTTCATACCACACATACATGTATATATGCGCTTTTTGTACACACGCCGATATATAGCTACCTTTGTTCGTGTCACATATATATATATATGTGTCCGCCTCTTTGTATAGATAGCCTCATATAGGTATCTCTATTCTTATCATATATATATATATATATATGTGCGTCTTTCTGTATACACACCGATATGTAGCTATATCTACTCATATATATATATATATATATGCGCCTCTCTGTATGCAGCCCCGTGTATAGCTATCTCTATTTGTATCATATATATGTGTATACGCGTCTTCGTATACAGATCGATATACAGCTATCTCCATTCGTACCAGATATATATATATATACACGTGTGTACATATATATGTGCGTCTCTTTGTATACACACCGGTGCCTAGCTATCTCTATTGATATCATATATATATATATATGTATGCCCGTGTTTATATATATACTGATATAGAGCTGTCTGTGTTCGTGTCATCGATTTATATGTATGCCACGGTAAGAAGAGACACCGTTGTGAAGTGTTGTTGGCAGGCGTCTGATGCGCGTGCGCGTTTCCAGTCGCCGAAGAGACGCAGCAGCCCTCTCTTCGTTTCTTCTGTGCGCTCTTTGCTGCTCATCTCTTCGGTCGTTCGTCCCTTTTTTCTCCTCTCCGTCTCTCTGTGGCGTCGTCGGTGAGTGACGCTGTGTCGCCTGGTGCTGCCCAGGAGGTTTGTGCCCCTCCCCACTCGCCTCGACTTTGACCTCCCCTCTCTTTGCGTCTTCGCCGCCAGCACATATCCTCTCTTTTCCACCCCCCGCGCGTGTGTCCATTTCCTCCCCCTTCGTCCGCAGCAGCAGCAGCCGCGAGTCTCTCTGTGCTGCACGGGGCCTTCCATCTTTTCGTCCGCTTCTCCGCTTCCTGGCGGCGCTCTCCTCTTTTTCTTCTCCTTCTGTTCTCCCGTCTTCATCTTCTGCTTCACCGTCTGCCAGGAATTTCCCACGTTTCTTCGTCCGCTCCTGCTGTGTCGCCCCGGACGCACGCGCGTGCAGGCCAGCGGCATTCTCCTGGACATGGTCCTCGAAGTCGTTACTATCCTCTACCTGAGAGACAACGGAGACTCTTTTATAGTGCAGTTCTTCGTGCTGCTACGCTTCATCCTCAGTGTCTGGAAGCTACGCAAATTAGTAAGCCCCACCCCCCGTTCCTGTCTATGCCTTCAACTTGCCGACGTTAGCAAGAACAGCCCAGTCGGGCCTGCGCCTCTTTTCGTGTGCCGCCGCACCATTGTACGTGCAGCTAGCGCCAGCAGAGACGGACGTCCGCGTGTTTGTGGCTGAAGAAGTAGCGACACACAAACACACCTAACGATATATAACTACGCACGCACATATATATATATATACGTATGTATAGAAAGAGTTTAGTAACCCTTCTGAAAAACGTGAGTCTATATGTCTGTATGTATGCGTATATACTCCTAGACGCATATATACATATACATATGCGCATATAATTTTACAGGTACACATATATACATACATATATATATACATATGTATGTGAATGTATATAGAGAGAAAGAGTGAGCTTTTTGACTACAGGAGAACGTGATGCTGTATATGTGAGTATGCGTGTACACGCGTAGGCGTCAATGTGTGAGTACGTGGAGGACTGCGTTATTCAAAATTGGTCGAGATCAGTACGTCTCTCTCGTGTGTGACTCGAAAACTAACACACAAATATATGTAGACGCTATACAAATACATGTGTCCATATTTGTGCCCAGCGGCGGTGGCCTGCCGCCACGTTTTTGCAACGCAGAAACTGTCCGGGTTGCACTGCGTACGCGTGGTAGCCGGGTTTCTTGATGTTAAAGAGCCAGGGGTCGTGACGCTGTCTTTTGATTGTGACTTTATATACCTGATGAATTAGCGTAGTGCGCTGCCCCTGCCTGTGCGTGCGAAGTGCACTTCGGGCGGCTCCTGCGGCGGCCCTTCGACTTGCTGCGGCTGCTTCAGTGCTGTTGCTCGCTGCAACATTTTCCACTTGTTCTGCTAAGAGCTGCTGCTGCTGCTTCTGCCCTGCGGCAGAGTCCGTCCACCCAGGTGAAGAGTGGGGACTGTGTAGTTGCACCTGCTGCTGCGGATGAGTCGAAAAACGCATGTCCAGCCGTTGCGGTCCTGCAGCCCCTCCACGCTGTGCGCCTTTCCCGGGTTGTTGACCCTGCTGCGGCGACGGAACTTGTGCTACTGCTGAGGGAACTGCTGCTCCCGAGAGAGCTGCTGCTGCTGCTGCTGAGGGAGCTGCTGCAGCAGCAGCAAGATACGTGAATGTCGTTGTTCTGCGTTTGCTGCTCCTGTGGGAGCTGCAGGCGCTTGTTGCTACTTCGGCGTGTCCCTGCTTTTGTCCCCGACCCTTTGAAGGCCTCTGTGCGACGGACGTCTCGTAGTTTTGCTGGTGTCGACGCTGTCGCTGCCGCCGCTGCTTGTCCTGCTGCGGTGCTGCGCAGGTGGAATTCAAAGTATCCTCCTCGCCTCCTTATCTTTTTAGCATTCGGCAGTCAGAAGCGAGACGCAGCGCGGTGCACGCAGAAGCAGCTGCTGCGGGACCCGGGGGCCCGACAAGCGGCTACTCTGTGGCTTCCGAAGCTGACAAACGAACAGCAGCAGAAGCAGCAGCAGCACCAAGCAACGCAGCAGCAGGAGCAGGAGAGGCAGCAGCGACACAAGGTGAAGCAGCATTAGTCGCAAGGAAAAGCGGCAGAAGGGACGCTGAAGCACAGCTGCTTCCTCCGACTGCCGCGACTTCGTCGGACAAACGAACAATTACGAACGAGGAGCTGCAGCAGTTTGAAAACAAGTGCATGCGGTGGGCAGCGACGCATGCGTTGTGGAGACGCAGCGCTTCTCGACATCTCGCTGCTGGGCCTGCTGCTCCTCCGCGTATCACTCCTACTGCTCTCTCTGCGTGGTGCTCACACCCATACTTAGGCTTCGTTTGCTGCTGTCCCCCCACCGTGTTTACACACATGCGCAGTCACTCCGGGTGTCTCGACGCCCCGGTGCTGCTGCTGTTGTTTGCCCTTGTGGCCTGCTGATGCTGCCGCTTCTCAGGCTCCTCGTTCCCCTGCTGCGGCCGCTCCGCTCTGTTGCAGCTTATCCCACGTGCTGCAACTTCATGCGTGTCAACTACACTGCTGCTCTCTGGGTGGTACACCCAATGTGCGACTCTGGGCGACGTGCTGCGGAAGGCAGTGAAGAATCCCGCCGCAGACATAAAGATCATGTGCTGCGGACACGCTTTCAGCTGCCGCTTCTCTTCCCTTTTCATAGGGCTTCCACAGGCAGAACTCCGGGCTGCAGCTTGTAGGCAGCAGCGCGCACGTACTCTCGAGCTGCTGTTGAGTAGCCTCGCGCGTCCTTGCTGCTGCTCGCACCTCCGTGCTGCAGAGCCGCGCGCCTTTGCTTGACCCCCGCTGCGGCTGCCGGACACGTATCGCGAGCTGGGTTTTTTGCTTCGTTTTCACAAAGCAGAGCAGCCGCTGCTTCTTTCCAGCTGATGACCGTCGGCAGTCCTTCCTGCTGCTGGGAGCGACTGCTGCTTTCTACTGGAGCATGTATATAAACTAGTGCAGGGATCCGTGCGTAGAGACATATGTATAAACGGAGATTGGCGATTGTGTGTCTGTATTTGTGTGTACATATATATATATATATATATATATATGTATGTGTGTGTTTGTGCGTATGAGCAAGTAATGGTTTGCAGCTGCATGTGGGTGGGTGGGTGGGTCTCTGTCTCTACATGTGTGTAGGTATATGTTGATGACTGTACTGTGGGGTTGGTGTGCATGCAGGTATTTGTTTCTGCTGCTGCTGCCGCTGGTGCTCGGAGTGTCCGTCTACGAGTTGGTCTGCGTCCCGCAAAAGGGCTGGTAATCCACCAAGTAGTAGCATATATTAACTTAGCAGTCCTTCGCTGCGCAGTGTATGCAGAACTATCTTCGTACGTATGTCTGTGTGGACGGAGACGGAGGGAGCTCCACGAAGAAAGTCATCGCAGCAGCAAAGGACGTGGCGTGGCAAGACAGGGAAGGCGGGGGGGAAACAGCGGCGCGGCATCAGCAGCCAGGCAGGAGGTGCTGCGCGTGAAGAGCAGGCACATCAGAGAGCGCTGCAGTAACACGTAGAGCGAGAAATTTGCGTAGAAAGAGTGAGAAGTCGCAGCAGCAGGAGCTTTTCAGCGTGCAGCCGCTGCAACAGCGCGGGCTCAGGGGGGACATTGCAGGTGTGCAGGCGGACGGTGAGGTGCTGCCGTAGTCCAACCGCGGCGTGCTTTCGTGAAGGGACGGCGAGACGAAGGCGTTGCTGTTATCCCCTGCTGTGACCCGTGTGTGCTGGGTCCTCACTTCCAGCGTACGTGCGTTCAATAGAGAGACGGGGAGGGAAGGGACTCGAACAATTCTCACTACCCACTGCGGCAGATCTGTGTGGAGTCGCCGCGTTTCTTCTGGGAAGCTTCCCTTCAGTGCTGCGGAGGCCGCTTCACATTGTTTCCCGCGCTCCAGCGTAGCGTGCTAGTCGTAGCACGTGTCTCTGCGCCTCTGCGACTGGCTCTATGTAGGGGGGAAGCAGCTTCTGTTGTTGAATTCTTTCTTCGTGAGCCGCTGTTATATGGTGCGTGTGTGTCTGAAGCGAGAAATACAACAAGTATGATGCGTGTCTAGAAGAGACGGAGCGCCGCGCCGTAAGGCTTGCGTTGTCTGTTGTTCTTTCGCCGGGGCATTTCACCCAGTATCTCTTTCGAATGAAGTATAGGCCAGAACCGCTGTGAACCAGTGCGAAGAGAGTAACATACGTCAATACGTATGTCTATATGGATAAATCTATATATGTGTGTGTCTGTCTGAGTATATCTGCGTGCGTGTAGCTCCCTCGTTCTGCGAGAAGCATAGTGGGGTAGGAGCTGTATCAGGAACTTCCTTGCATGTCCACGCAGGGGAGTTCGTTGCCTGCAGCTGCTGTTCACGCGCGTGGTACGGCTCCTCTTGCTACGTCCGCTGCCGTTGCGCCTGCGCATGCTTCTGCCGCGGCTGCGCGTGGCGAGGACGCTGTCGCTGTCCTGCTGCTGCTGCTGCTGGTGACCCTCCTTCCCCCGACACTGGTGCTGCTGCGGCTGGCGAGCGTCTCAGCGGCGGTGTTCTATATCTGCTGCCCATTAAAGAAGCGGTGCTGCCGCTTATCCGACTCCCGGTGCTGCTTATCAGACGCGCGCTGCTGCTGCTCCTCCTCGTCCCTCCTCTGTGCTGCAGGTACTCGTGGCTGGTCACCTCGCTGGCCACGTGTGGCTATACCTTCGGTTTTGTCTCAATGACGCCGCAGCTCTTCAGAAACTACAAGTTGAAATCTGTCGCTCACATGCCGTGGCGAGTGCTCGGCTACCAATTTACAAATGCGTTTATCGACGATGTGTTTTCTTGCTTCATACGCATGCCCCGCATGCACAGGTACGTCCGTCGAGAAAAGCCGGGGACACGCGCGGCCTGTCTACCTAGACCCGCATGGCCTTTTCGAAAGAGGAAAAGCGAGAGAAAAAGAGAGGACACTTAGGGAGAGATCGAACTTGTGGGCATTTGCGTACGGAGCAATAGGCCCCAGGTGTCTCACCTGCCTGCAGAGAACGATACCTCTGCTGAGGCGCAGCGGCAGTAACGCTACTCCATGCGCTTCTTCCAGCTGAATATACATCACGTAGGTATTTATCGCCGCTACTTTTTTCGCTGCGTCTTTGCTGCGCGGCTGTTTGTCGGATACGTTGCTGAGGTGGCCGCGCGGCTCTGCTCTTTTTTCTTGTGGTGCTGCTGCTACAGCTGCTGTACTGTCGTGCTGCGCGCCGGCCCCGCTTTCTCCATTTTGGGTTGGTTTGCTCATACTTTTGTTTTCCTGCCGTTGTTGGTGTTGTTCTGCCAATGCCGTCGCTCTTAACATGGCGGCACCCTGGCGCGGTGCTGCTGCTGCTAGTCTACTGCGCTGAAAATCTGGGCTGCACTCCTGCTGCTGGCTCTGCTGCTGCTGCAGTCTTGACTTGGCCTGCGCGTTGCGTTGCAGAATTTTGCCCCGTTTCTGTGGGGGCTGTTGTTTTGCTTATGTGCCGCCGATCTCAGTCTGGTGCAGTCGGTGGTAGGCCACTTCCCGGCTGCTGTGCTGCCCGTACAGGAGA
The DNA here is from genome assembly GCA_000727475.1 of Sarcocystis neurona. NCBI lineage: Eukaryota > Apicomplexa > Conoidasida > Eucoccidiorida > Sarcocystidae > Sarcocystis > Sarcocystis neurona. The sequence goes on along the minus strand of KL647312.1, from coordinate 1,447,490 downwards.
GGAGTTGTTTTTTTTTTGTTTATTCGTGTGCACCCAGGATGAGCGTGTTCCGCGATGACGTCGTCTTCATCGCGTTCATGGCGCAGCGCTTCATGTATCGCCATGAGCACCGGCGAGATGAAGAAGAGGAGAAGACCGAGGAGCGCCAGCAGCAGCGAGAGGCAGCAGAACAGCGGCAGCCACTGCTGCAGAAGAACCAGGTGGACGTCTCGAAAAAGCTTGCGTGACACGGCCCCCACGAAGAAGCGCTACAGCGTCGCCACCAGTGGCGGCGTATCGCGTGTCCACATGCGAAGACGTATGTATGGAAGTGTGTATATATAGGCGCACTCATATATACAAGCGCATGCTTATTCCACCATCTGCAGAGACATATCTACGTCTGCAGACCTACACTCGGATGCACAGGTATACACGCACGCGTGAGGAGATGTAAGATTTTGGCAGCTGTCTCTGGGCAGAACTTGTACCGCACAGGAACAACGCCAGAGAAAATGACATAGAGAGTCTCCCCTACAATTTGTTGTCAACGAATCTGTAGAGGTACCTTTCCTATCCGAACTTCTTCTGGGAAACGTCTATTTGCATGTATATACATATATATCGGTACACGTGTATGTAAGTATAAAGGAGTCTGCTACTTGGACGTGCTCTGCACATCAACAGTTGACGATGTGCACATACATACGTAGACAAGCGGGGGTTGGGACGCCGGGGTTTTTGTTCCCGCGTTGTACTGATCGTCGCGGTGACAGAGCGTCTTTTCTACTGGGTGGTTAGACACAAACAAATGGGCAAAGACCTTCGCACACATATGCATTTGCATATGTAAATTACATACATACATTTATTTTTGCGTGTCGTGAGCATCTAAGTATCCATACATGCACATACACTTGTTTATGTTGTGTGTGTGTGTGTGTGTGCATATATATATATACATACATATTTGCATAGTTTGTGTGTATCCGTTTATCCACCTACATAGACGTACACATATATGTATGTGTGTAACATTAATACGCTACCCGTGTGTCTACATGTACAAGCATTCACATATATATATATATATATATACACACATATGGAGCGAACGGATGTTATGTGTATCTGCACATATATATATGTATATATATATATATGAAACGGACGGATGTTATGTGTATGTGCACATATATACATATGTATATATATATATATTATGTACATACACGTAGATAGACATTGTATGTATCCATCAGTATCTACACATACATACGTGCGCACAGATGTTTTTGTGTGTGTAGTATAGTCCGTGCGTGGCGCACGTTTATGACAGTGAGGGGTCTCTCTTGTCCACCTCTCAGACTTTTGCTGTTCTAGCGGAAGGGCTTTTAGCCCTCTGTGTTTGTTGACGGAATTTTGAACGTCTGACAGGTAGAGTCTTTCTGCAGGCAGCCATCGGCTGTGTCGTCCTGCGTGCTGGATCCACAGCACCGCTGGGCAGTCTTCCGACCAGAAGACGACAAGAAGGGCTCCAACAAATGTTATTGTTGTACTGTTCGCTGCTTCACTCGTGAGTAGCGCGCTGCTTTGTGAGTGTTCTCCGCTGTTACGCGTGTATCGAAAAACTGTGAAGCGACTCGCTGGCGGCTGAGGGCAGCAGTGAGGGTTATTGTGTACTACTCCAGAGGAGAAGAAGAAATACTTTTTCTTCAGCGAAGCGGCCGACATTCCACCGACTGAAAATTTCGGTACTTTGTGTGCGAGGGCGAGTAGCGTATGCACGCGGTATTATTGCCCCAGTGCAGGCAGCTGCACATCCTGCGCGTCGCCCGCTGCTGTTTGACTACTTGCTGCAAGTCACCCTCTTCGTAATCAAGGCGCGCACTGCCGTCCGTTCCCCTCCTCCGTCTGCCACCAACACCATCGCTGTCTGCCTCGCCTGTGACGCTATGTGTTTCTTGTCGTTACGCATCCCCGTGTCACCGTGCCCTTGTTGCTGCTATCCGGTGTCTACGTGACCGGCCACGCTTTCCCTGCTGCAGTGGCGGCTTCTCTTGAAAAGAGAGTTCGAAATGTCGCCCCCCGCTGCTCTGCTGCCGGAAGCGCAACACGCGCAACCGCAGCCTCAGAAAAATTGGTCACTGCAGGCCGCCGCTCTGCGACACAGCCACCGTGCCGCGAACCAACACTAACGACGCTGCTGCTGGTGCTCCATTCTGGCTGCCTCTGCGCCGCTTCGACCGCTTCTTGGCTCTGCCGTATATATATCGATCAGATATCTTGGGTACACGCAGCTCTTGCTGCGCGTAGTTAGTGTCTACTTGACGCGCTGCTGCTGTTCTGGCAGCGTACTGCCGCCGCTGCTACGGTGTTGCTGCGCCTGTTAGGCTGCCACTGCTCCTGCGCCACGACAGCTACAGTTGCCGCGTTGCCTGAAGCACCCTGCTGCAGCGTCTACCGCAGGAAGCGAAACTGCAGTTGTTCATCAAGTGTGTCACTGCCAAGTGGAATCAACGTAACGCATACAGCAGTTGCCGACAACAGGACGTTAATGCGTATTTCCAGATATGTATATATATATATATATATATATGTATATACGCGCATCCACCGTCCGTCATGTAGCCAAGTATGTACATAGCGACACCCATATACAGATCGGTAGATAACTGATACAGGTATATGCACTACATGTGCACATACGTGCACACACGCGGGACACCCCTTTGCTGCAGCAGCAGCTGGAATGTCTTCATCTACTCGAGTCAACGAGCATGAAGTTGCTCCAGTCACAGCGCCGTAACTGCCGGAGCGCGCACTTCTCTGTGTGTGTGTGTGTGTGTGTTCTCTGTGTGTGTGTGTGTGTGTCTCTCTCTCTCTCTCCGTCTATACATATACATATATGTGCACAGCGATGTGCCTGTATACATATGATGTATATGTGAGACGTCCAAAACGTTAAAAACGTGTGGATATATATCTATAATGTACATAGAGGTGCTGCTAGAACTGCTTCAGCTTTTTAATACGAACGTCCACCTGCAGCAGGAGAAGCATCAGCACCACAGACGCGACAATGCCGACGAGAACGAGCGGGCCGTAGCGGCTGTCGAAGCGAGAGATGTCTGCTGACGACTCTCCCTCTCCTCTTGCCACGCGCCTGTACGCATAGGATCATCACGCACATGTGCATACACACGTAGCTGCTCACGCATCTGCGTCTTCGGTCAATTACCAACCACAGACGTGCAAACCCTTACTTCGCACACAGCCGTACGCTGCCACACTGCTACCTCTGCCTACTGTATAATATGTAGATATACATACAAACGTAGAAGAAGTACACAACACACACAGGCCGCAACTCTACACCTACTATATACTACGTAGATAGACATACAGAGGTACAAGAGGTACACAAGACACACTGGCCGTAACCCTATGCCTGGTGTATAATACGTAGATAGACATACAGACGTACAAGAGGTACACTACACAGAGAGGCCATAACCCTATACCTAGTTTATAATACGTAGACAGACATACAGACGTAGAAGAGGCACATAACACACACACGGCGTAAAGCTGTGTAGCCTGCAGTCAGACGTGTGGGAGAAGAAGCTCTACACCCACACCTGTGGCGTGAAATGCTACGAAGACGTAATCCACGTATGTACATACGCACTGACAGACAAGTATACACGTGGACAGGAAGATACAGAGAGATCCAGGGAGGAAGACAGACACGGAGAGAAGGAAAGGCTTCTGCAGTACACATATGCGGCACAGAGTCGTATCGACTACATGTTCAGAGAAAGACGCCATACGAGGAGGCAAAGATACACGGTGGGCCACAATGGGAGGCAGCGCCAGGAGAGGCAGCTTCACGTATGCATGTCTACATGTGCAGATACACGGGCTTACACATACAATCACATACACAGCGCGACCCATACACTGGACACAGCTATGTATATACAGACGTGTGTGGCAGCAGCGAACCATGTGTATATATATATATATGTGTACTTTCATAAGTTTCCAAGTACACCGGCTTACACATGCAGTGCTGTACGCATCCACACACATATACGTGGACACTGCTATGTACGAATACACACACGTGGTGCAGCAGCGGCCAAAATATATATGCATATATATAATATATGTAGGTTTGTAGGTACCCAAATACGCAGGCTTGCACATATAATCCTATACACATCTACATACGTACACACGGGCACTCCAACGTATAAGTACACACGTGTAGAGCAACAGCGACTGCTAGTCTACCTCTCTCTAATATATATATATATGTGTAGATTTACTGGTATACGGATCTACGACGTTGTCTCTTTGTGTGCACATACATACGCGTGCGTCAGGGCACACGTATGCATGTGCAGAGAGACAAGCAGCAAAGACGTGGGTGGAAGGACTCTTCGTCCTATCTATTCCTGTCCCTGCATATGTGCGCTAAAAAGTTCACTTTAAATAGTACAGGTTCTCTGCCTACCGTTGGTACTTCTCTTTGTTTCCACAAACTCTTCTCGGATACGCATGTAGATTCTTCGTACTCATCACAGCCTCTCCCTCCGTACATATATATAGAGAGAGATATATATGTACACATATATATATATGTAAGTATATATCAAGAGAGACAGAGAAGAATAGATATGGTGTATCCTGCGGGAACTATATATACAGCACTTGTCGCCGTCTCCACAAGTCCAATATATATACATACACAATATATATATAGGCATACCTACATACATATGAGGCATCTACACGACCTATATACGCAGAACTCATTACTGGCGTCAAAGTCCTACACATTTATACAGATACATACTAATATGCATACATATATATATATATATATATATACATTTACAGTATATACATACATGTACATACGTGTAGTGTGTCGATACAAGCTGTATAAATAGGAGTTGTCATGGTCGCTACAAGGTCGCTCCACCGTCTACGTAGTCGTTACAGTAATAGTAATTGTAGCAACACTCGTAGTAGAAGTCGTAGCAGTAGTATCCCCTTCTACAAATATATATATATATATATATGTACACACGTTTACTGCTGTAGATCTGATACTTATCCTCCTTAATTTCTTTTGTGTGGACACGCGTAGGTAGCCATCACCAATCCTCTCTTCGTTTACCTATGTTGCAATATATATATATATAAATACATACACATGTTCACATATACGTACATATACATACATATATATGTACGCGTTGTGTTGTACGTCGGACAGGACAGAGTTACCTCGTGAATTTCTCGCTTCGTAATTCGAAGACTCGATAACTCATCGCGAAGAAGACCAGCGTGCAGAGCCCCAGCAGCAGCCCTGCCACCTCCGTCAGCCCCCCGGCAGCCGCACCGCTGAACTCCACAAGCCTGCAACACCATTTTCACATCACTACACAGAGTCATACATACATATATATATATATATATATATATATGTGCGCGTGTGTGTATACACGCACAGGTGTACGTGTAAGTATACATATATATATATATATATATATGTATATAGGTATGTTTACATGTGTATGTATGTGCACATATATATATATATATATATATGTACAGGGTGTAAGAATGCAAGGTGCATATATATACACATATGTGTGTACAGATAAATGAAGACGTGTGTGTGTGCGTATATGTCTGTATAGATGTATGTGTGTGTTTATACACGTACGTGTGTGTGTACATACGTATGCATATATATATATATATGGATAGTTACAACAATGGGAGTTACACAGGGAGCAGCACACACATGTTTCGGCCTTCATGTCCGGGCAGGTGAGGGACGGATGGACACGCACGCAGCAGCACATCCCCCGCAGTTTCTACGAGCCTCCTGCAAATGTGCGCAGAGACGGAGAAACGGAAGGAGGCGCTGGACGGTAAACACAAAGACGTAGACCACCTGGTTTCCACCTGCTCAACACGTGCTCCTCAGCACACATAAAAAATCGAGAGAAGGTCAAGGATGGCTACATACGCACACGCACCTAGTGCTCGTCACATATGTACACATATACACATACATTCTAATACTTACACGAGTGCACCTATATATATATATATATATATTTCCCTCTACAACCACACACGTGTATACATACTGACATATATATATATATGTATATAAGTGTGCACATGCTTGATTGTCTAGTCAAACGCATATACATATATATACAGATATATGTATTTGTGTGTTCCCCTCTGCAACCATGTACGTCTGTGTATACTTATATATATACGCGTAATATACATACACATATCTATTCAAACGCATATAGATATCTATGTATATCTACACATGTTGTACTGGCCGCCTAAGTGCATAGACAGAGCTACAGGTGTGTTGTTTACTAAGGTGCACACACACGTACCTCTATATCTGCAAGTATGCAGATGCATATATGCATATATATATATAGATTGATAGATAGATAGGTAGATATATTTGTAGGGCTCGGTGCAGGATAATAGATGTATATATAGGGTTACATGCGTGGAGGCGCACAGACATGTGGATAGAGACGACTGGGGAATTTTATGACGGCTACGGCGGGCGCAGTGAGAGGAGCCGCAGCAGCGGCATTACCGCGAAGAGAAGCTCGAACAGCAGCGACGGCCGCAGCACAACGGCAGAAACAGCAGCAGCAGGATCCCTTTCACAATAGATGTACGCCTTTAAGATCCACATTTATTTATATACACATACCCATATACAAAAACATATATATATGTAGAGACACAGAAAAGTAAGTGAACCTATGCAGAGAGCGTCAGAGAGGCAAAGAAGTTCAGTCATTCATCGATAGGTCGGTGCGCTCATGTATATCTACAACACATATATATATATATAACGTGTGTCCACGGCCACGAGGACGTATCAATACGTGTATATATATATATATACATATATATACATATTAATATATACATATATATATGTGCATAGCAAATAATTTTTATACCAACGAGCCTATACGTGTCTACTTACACGGATTTATATATATATATATACTCTAAACTTATATATGCATACGCACTGAGATATATGTGGAGCAAGTGCAGGTATTTAGCGACGAGTCGCTGCTATAGATAGGAACACAGACGTGTACAGATGGGCGAGCCGGGGTAGATGCGCCGTGTCAAGCTTCAGCCGTGGAGAAAAGATAGTGCTGCAGGTGCGGTCCCCCGCGGCAAGCGCAGCCAGCAGCACCAGCAGCCACTGCAGCAACCGCCGCAGCGCCGCAGAAATGTATCAGCAGCACCGACTTTAATTAATAACGGTGCCTCAGGCAGAGTCACCGTTCGACAGACGAACACGTACGTATCCAGTGACACATACAGAGAGAGCAGAGGTAGAAGTTACAGATGTGCGAAACACGAGCACTCCTGGTGCATGCTTGCTGGAACCGACACACGTGTAGCAGCAGTAACAGCAGCAGCCACGGCAACAGCAGCAGCAGCAACAGCAGCAGCGACAGCCGCAGCAGCACTAGTAACAGCAAGCAGCAACAGCAACAGCAGCAGCAGCCACAGCAGCTGCACCAACCACAGCAGCAACAGCAGCAGCAGCAGCATCAGCGAGAGTCGCAGCAGCAACACCAGCAGGACTTACGCGATCGATATAGCTCCTAGATAAATCCCTTTCTGTATGTAGTGGAGGAATGTTCTCTCGCTGGCGAAAAATGCCTTGGGATCGATTTTTCTGACGCGTTTGCTTTGCCGCAAGACTTTTAAGACGCACGCGCGTCGTCGTTCAGCAGCAGCAGCGGCTTCAGCAGCAGCAGCAGCGCCGCGCCGCCTCATTTCGATGGTTCCCGCTGTTGCTCCTCCTCCTCCTCCTCCAGCCGCTGCTGCTTCCCCCCTTCCTCCTGCTGCTTGGCCTTCTGCAGATGTCTCCCCGTCGAGCCCCGGGCTACGACCTTCTCTCACTCCTTCCTCTGCAGCACCCGCTGCTGCTGCGCCTCTTCCTGCTGCTCCGGCTCCCGGCAATGCTGCTGCTGCTCTGCGGCCTGCTGCTGTGCCTCCTGTCACGCGTGCGTATCTGGTGTTGGCCCTCCCTGGAAAGGCAGCAACACCAGCAGCGGGAGACGGAGGAGCAGGAGAAGCCACAGAAGCAGCATACGCAGACGCGCCAGCAGATGCTGCTGCTTCGCTTCGCCGCAAAGTATCGAAGTAGTGCTGGTCGACGCTGCTGCTGTCCGAGAAGGGAAGCCACCCCTGCTGCTGCTGCTGCAGGCGTCGCACATCTCCCGCTATGCAGCGCTCCTCGCGCATGCAGAGCCACTGCAACGTGCGCAGAGCCTCGCTCTGCGGCATGCTGGCCAGCAGCTGTCGCTGACACAAGTCCGACAGCAAAAGACACGGGGAAAAGGAACATAAACAAAAGAGCAGCAGGTCCGCACACAAAAACCCACATGGTCCCAAGAGGCCCTATGCCCCCAGGAAATCTGCGCGCACACACAGGGCTCACACTATATACTCACACACACTCACATGCATATATACGTATATACACGCATACATATATACATATATATTGATACATGTGTATACACGCATATAGGAGGAGTATGTACAGATATAGGGGAAATTCGTTTGCGTGTCATGTTCCCATATATATATATATATATATATATATATATAC